>KV014940.1:48105-61326 GCA_001598015.1 Dorcoceras hygrometricum | reverse complement strand
TCATCTCCCTGCTGGGTTTGTTAGCCACCATGCGCCGAGTGGTTAACTACCATAGTTCATGGACGAGGCAACGGCAGGGTGAGTTGTTTGATGCATCTGGTATTCAGGTGTTGTGTCAAGGCGAGTGGCTCATTACCACACTTTGAACACACCCCGTGGCCACTGTTGTCGCAGATTCCGTTGAGCTGTGCATTGAGTTCTTTGGCTCCTTTCTTTGGTTGTAGCCTTCGGCTGTTGTCCCTGGTCTCATGCATAGAATCTGCATTTTATTCTTGTTGTTTACTGCTATTCTATAGTTGCTCTCCGTACTGGGGTTTGACCACATGTTCCTCTGGGGCTTGGTTGTTTACCTTGCCTGTTGTGTTGTTCAGGCTTTCCAGGTTATTCAGCTGGTCGTGGTGCTGACCCAGCTAGAGGTGCCCCAGGAGGTGGTTAGAGTATCCCAGTAGCATATAGCATATTTATATGTATCAGTACAGTTAGCCAGGGGATGTCCTGTGCTTTTGTTGTAGTCTGTTATATTCGGTTGTGGTTGTTACCAGGTATCTGATACATGTTATGCTGTATTGTTTGTCGTGGGCTTGTAGCCTTTGTTTGGTTGATTTTGTAAACTGGGATATCTATTTTGAGTATTGTTGTATTTTTAATTATATCGTTTTAAACCGTCAGGCAAAAGCAAAAATTTTATCGGCTTTTTAGTAGCTTCCGCTTGTGTTTGTGTGACTTTACTCTGTTGTGAGCACAAGGCCTGACACGAACTCTCGCTCACGACTGTTGTAGTAGGACTCTGGGGTATACTCTTGTCGAAACGCTGCACAGAAGCTCTCCCAAGATACGGGAAGTACCTCTCCACCAGCGCTACGCATTATCTCTCAACTGCAACACCGCTAGCTTCAATCTCTTCTCAGGATCATAATCCAAAGTATCAAACAATTCCTCTATCTGAACTAGCCAACCCTCGGCCATCAAACCTCCTTCAACGCCCGCGAACGTAGGGGGATTCGTCCACTGAAACCTAGCCAGGACTAGCTCCATCTCGCCAATCTGTCTCGTCACATCCTCTACCTCTGCCTGTCTCTCTCAACGACACAAAAGGAATATTCTGCTGAATGCCCTCATTGCTATCCGAGGCCCTAGACACCTCAGCGGAACGTCTAGCAGTCCTACCTCTACCTCTCCTCGACGGCATCTAAACAAGTCTCAGGGTAAGAATTAACAGCAAATAAATCACAGAAGCAAGTAAAATAATCACATAAGCCACAAAGTCATTCAAAATCAAATCCAAAATTTGTGCCTAGACTCGAGTGTGATCAAAGAAAAACGAGCTTATCCCAATTTAAGCTCTGATACCAAAAGTGTCATGCCCCGTGCTAATTAACAATAATTAATAGCACAACTAAGCACATAAACACGGAAGCAGAAAACAGGGCTAAAAATTTTCGAAATAAAATTAGGCCTGAACTCAAATCCTCATTTAAAATATCCATACTCAAAATACAAGTTTAAATCTAAACTCATACAACAACAGGTAATTCAAATCAAATCAACAGCGATCCCCCGAATACATACAACCTCAGGGCATCCCCTGGATCAATACATAGTAATATAATAACTGGGACTCAAGGAAATGGGGATCGACCAGCTGAAGTTCCAGTCTGTCCAGCTTGGTTACCTGAAGATCCTGCAACTGGGCAACACAGACCCAAACAACAAAAGCAGGAAAAGAAAATACGAGGTCAAGCCTGTCAGGCCTCGTGCTCACAACAGAGAAAAACCACACAAACACAAGCGGAGGCTACTAAAAAGAGGGTAAATTTTTTGCTTTTGGCCTGACAATTTAAAACAATATAATTTAAAATACGACAATACTCAAAGTAATCCCAGTTTACAAAACCAACCAAACCAAGGCTACAAGCCCACGACAAACCATACAGCATAACATGTATCAAATACCTGGTAACAACCACAACTGAGTACAACAAAATACAACAAGAGCACAGGGCATCCCTTGGCTAACTGTACTGATACATATAAATATTCTATACACTATTGGGATACTCTAACCACCTTCTGGGGCACCTCCAGCTGGGTAAAAGCCACGACCAGCTGCAGAACCTGAACAACAAAACAGGCAAGGAAAACAAACCAAGCCCCAGAGGGACATGTGGTCAAACCCCAGTACGAAAAGCAACTGAAACAGCTAAAGAAACAGCATAAGATAAAATGCAGATGCTATGCATGAGACACCAGATAACAGCTGAAGGCTACAACCGAAAAGGGAGCCAAGGAACTCAAATATAGCTCCACAAGATCTGCAACGAACAGTGGCCATGGGGTGTGTTCAAAGTGTGGTAATGAGCCACTCGCCTTGACACCACACCCGAATACCAGATGCATCAAACAACTCAACCTGCCGTTGCACAACTCATCAACTATGGTAGTTAACCACTCGGCGCTGAGGGCTAACAATCCCCGCAGGGAGATGAGAGTGCGGTATCGCCGCTCGCCCCCTGGTAAGAAACAACAGCACAATACAACAAGATACAAAGCAAGGGATCCGAAATGCAAGTGAATAAATGCGTGTATGCACATAACAGCAAGTAGCTAGCATAACACGAATGCACAGCAAGCAATACACCACAGTATTCATGGTAATCCCAACCAGAGATGCAAACCAGCTCTCACATTAAATCCCACGCTAATCCAAGCTGGATTTCAAGCTCAAGATCCATACATCTAATCTTTGGGCAACAATTAATGCTAACAAGCCCGAGAAATCTGATATAAGCACCTCCCGAAGCAAACAATGCACAAAACAACTCAGGCAAGCTAACAGAAACTCACGGCCATCTATAGAAACTCACGGCTGGGAGTCATACACTCAAACCAACGACCAATCCCAATAATACAACTTAACATGAAGCTTAATTCAAGGCTAGGAACAAGATCTCATCGTAAAAGAACGATGTTCTGCCTGAACTACACAACGAACAAACTGGCAGCAACTTCGCGTTCCACAACCAGCAAATCGCAGCCTCCAAAAGTGGTATAGGATGAAAGAGCTTCACGAGAGGGGTCCCACGCTACCTCGAACGTAAAAAATGATGGACGGAAACGACGGGAATTCGCCAGAGAAGCTCACGGTGAACAGTACCCGAGGGTTGGAGCGAATAATGAAAGTCGGGAGGATTTTTGCGAAGTATGGGATCTGCTAATATAATTGAAGGCCAACGCTTCTTACATATATATATACACGCATGAAATCTGCTAAAACATACACCGACAAAAACAGATCCCTCAACAAATTAACACATGAGTTAAACAGCTCTCAAAAACAAAACGACGTCGCTCTAAAACCACGGAGAAGTCTGAAGACAAAACGCTAACGGCTGGAGACATCTGGAACACAACACGCTAACTCCCGTGCAACAGATCTCTCCATCAAGCGCTAACCAAAACGGCGACGTATTAGTGACATCTGAAAACCAGCGCTATACATTGTCCCGCGCACCAGAAATCACGCTACCAGATCTCACAACCAAACGCTAAGCCAAACGACACCGTATTAACTTATCTATACGACATCGTATTGCGCTCAACCCAAAACACACGGGGCAGATTCCAAATCAGATCCTAGCGCTAACAAAATATCAGATCTCTCCTAAACGACGACGTATTATACTCTCTCACTATAAAACACGCTGATCGATGAACGCTGGAAGAAATCTATTCACTCGCACGCTAAACTCGCGAAACAGATTTCACACGAAACACAAAACACGCCGCAACACCAAGCGTCCAGATTTCTCAAAAATGCAAACAGATTTCACCACTAAACCGAACAGATCCCTCACGAAATCTGTTCAGATCTCACCTGATCACAAAACAGATTTCTAACTCAAAAATACCAAAATTTCCAAAATTGCTCCAAATGTGAAATCTGACCCGAAAATGCAGACGAAACCTTCAAATTGGAATCTGAACACCCAGAAATCTTTAAAAACCGATTAATCCAAAAATTAATCTTTTATTAATTTCAGGTCTCACATTTCTCCCCCACTAAAAAGGATTTTGTCCTCGAAATCAAACAACAATTCCGGAAAAACATCTCAATAGAAAGATACAAAACAGAAATTCGCTTAACACATTGCCAAGAGTTCAAGATAACTGAGCAAGCAACAATTCCGGAAAAACATCTCAATAGAAAGATACAAAACAGAAATTCGCTTAACACATTGCCAAGAGTTCAAGATAACTGAGCAAGCAAATAACAACAACTAGGAAAGAATTACAACCAAAGCTACAGCTACCGGGAATTTAACACGACAGCTACTCAAACAGATGCGGCCACTCGCGCTGCATCTTTTCTTCCAACTCCCAAGTAGCTTCTTCCCTGCCATGCTTGCTCCATCGCATCATCACCAACGGAATGATTTTGTTCCTCAATTGTTTCTCTTTTCTATCAAGGATCTGCAAGGGATATTCCAGATAGCTCAACATCTGATCTAGCTCAACCTCGTCAGTTCTCAACACATGAGACGGATCTGGCTCGTACTTCCTCAACATGGAAACTTGAAAGACATCATGTAGAGAAGATAATTCCGTAAGCAACAACAATCGATACGCTAACGGGCTAATCCTCTCAACAATCTCATACGGTCTGACGTAACGAGGGGCTAACTTTCCCTTGTGTCCAAAGCGCATAACTCTGCGAAACGGAGAAACTTTGACGAATACCTGATCACCAACCTGAAACTCTAGAGGCCGATGCCTCTTATTCTCTTAATTGGCTTGGAGATCCTGGGCAGCTTTCATCCGCTGTCGAATTAGATCCACATGATCCTTCATTTGCTGCACAAAGTCTGGGACAGATAGCTGCTTCTCCCCCACTTCTTCCCAACACACTGGCGATCTGCACTTCCTGCCGTATAAATCCTCAAACGTCGCCATGCCAATCGTCACCTGATAGCTTTTATTATAAGAAAATTCCACCAAAGACAACGCGTCTTGCCAGCTAACTCCAAAATCCATCACAACAGCTCGTAATATATCCTCTAACGTCTGGATAGTTCGCTCAGATTGGCCATCTGTTTGGGGATGATATGCTGTGCTCATAGCCAATCTGGTACCCAAAGCTGTTTGCAAAATCTTCCAAAACCTAGAAGTAAACCTTGGATCTCGGTCGGAAACGATCGAAACAGGCACACCGTGCAATCTAACCAGAAAATCCACGTACAGTTTCGCCATTTTCTTCAGAGAAAAGGTCATACCGTAGGGAATAAAATGTGCAGACTTCGACAATCGGTCGATAACCACCCAAATAGCATCGCATCCTCTGCTGGTACGAGGCAGATGCGTCACGAAATCCATCGCTATGTGCTCCCAATTCCATTGGGGCACTTCCAAACTCTGCAACAGACCACCGGGTCTCATCCTTTCGGCCTTAACCATTTGACAATTCAAGCAACGAGCGACAAAACCAGCAACGTCGCTCTTCAGGCCAGCCCACCAGAAGTGTGGCTTCAAAGCATGGTACATCTTCCGTGCACCAGGATGAACACTGTGTCTACTGCAGTGCGCTTCCTGAAGGATCTCCTCCTTCAAATCAATGAAGTTAGGCACAACCAGCCTGCCACGAAACCTCAAGCAACCATCAGAAGAAACGGAATAGTCCTCAAGTTCTCCAGCCCTGACCTTTAACTTCAACTCGTGGATGGAAGGATCAGTCCTTTGAGCTACTCGAATAGTCGAAATAATCTGTGGCTCCACTTGGAAAGAAGAAACCACAACACAATCCTCAGCCGGGTAGAATCTCCAACCAGTAGTATTAAGATGCTCCTGATCCTTAGAAATATACGACGAAGCAAGCATCTCACTGGCCTTCCTGCTCAAAGCATTGGCCACTACGTTCGATTTCCCAGGATGACACTTAATCTCGCAATCAAAGTCCTTCAGCATCTCCATCCAACGACGCTGTCTCATGTTCAAATCAGGCTGCGAAAATTGATACTGCAAACTTTTGTGGTCCGAGTACACCACAAATTGCTCGCCACACAGGTAATGACGCCAGATCTTCAACACAAAGACCACGACTGTTAGCTCCAAATCATGGACTGGATAACGAGTCTCATTAGGTTTCTGCTGCCGTGAAGCATACGCAATGACTCTACCATTCTGCATCAAAACACAGCCCAATCCATTGAGCGAAGCGTCGGAACAAACAACGAAACCACCTGATCCGGACGGCAGAGCCAACACAGGCGCAGTAGTCAGTTTCTCCTTGAGCAATTGAAACGCATTCTCGCAATGCTCAGTCCACACAAACCTCTTGTCCTTCTGAGTCAGTTGAGTCATCGGTTTTGCTATGCTATAAAATCCTTCAATGAAACGACGGTAATAGCCAGCCAGACAAACCTCTTGTCCTTCTGAGTCAGTTGAGTCATCGGTTTTGCTATGCTATAAAATCCTTCAATGAAACGACGGTAATAGCCAGCCAGACCCAAGAAACTGTGAATCTCCGACACATTCCTGGGACGCTCCCAGTTCAAAACAGCATCAACCTTACTGGGATCCTCAGAAATCCCCTCGGCTGAAATAACATGACCCAAGAAAACGACGCGATCCAGCCAAAACTCGCACTTGGAGAATTTAGCATACAGCTGCTGGTCTCTCAACGTCTGAAGGACAATTCCCAGGTGCTCCTTATGCTCCAAAGGAGTCTTAGAATATACCAAGATGTCATCAATGAACACGATCACAAACTGATCTATAAACGCTTTGAAGATCCCGTTCATCAGATCCATAAAGACTGCAGGAGCATTTGTCAACCCAAACGGCATAACCAAGAACTCAAAGTGCCCGTACCTAGTACGAAAAGCAGTCTTTGCGACATCTTGATCTCTTACTCTCAGCTGATGGTACCCCGAACGCAAGTCAATATTCGAATACACCGCAGAACCTTGCAACTGATCAAACAGATCATCGATCCTGGGTAAAGGTTACTTGTTCTTAACTGTCGCTTTATTTAGCTGGTGGAAATCAATGCACATCTGCATTGAGCCATCCTTCTTCTTCACAAACAAAATGGGCGCTCCCCACGGCGACATACTAAGTCGGATAAAACCTTTCTCCAACAAATCGTCCAACTGCACCTTGAGTTCTCTCAACTCCGCAGGCGCCAAACGATACGAGGCACGAGTTGGAGCTATGCCAGGCACCAGCTCTATGCTGAAGTCAATCTCCCTCCTCGGAGGAAAACCAAGAATCTCCTCCGGAAACACATCAGGAAAATGTCGCACCACGGGAACGTCACTGAGCTGCACACGAGAAGAAGAAGATGCATCCAAAGCGTAGATCATGAAACCATAATTCCCTAAGGACAACAAACTGGACATATCCATCGCTGAAACTAACAGGATCTTCGATCGAGAATCCTGGCCGTAGAAGTCCCACTTCTCGCCAGACAAAGGCCTAAAACGAAAAATCCCATGGAAACAATCCACGGAGGCCCTATAGTTGGATAACACGTCCATCCAAACGATGCAATCGAAATCCCACAACATCAGACGGATCAAATTTGCCACCAACACATGCTCTCCAAATCTCAAAACGTCATCTAACAAAACCTCCTGGGAAAACAGGCTCACACCTCCAGGGGTAGAAACAGAAACAGCATCGCGCAAAGGAATGGTATGCAAACCATGCTCAATAACAAAAGAATACGAGATGAAAGAATGCGATGCACCGGTGTCAAACAACACACGTGCAGGAAAATCGAAAACGAGACATGTACCTGCGATCACCCTGATCGGCATCTCCTCGGCCTGCTCCCTAGTCATGACGTTGGCCTGAGCATGCTGGGGTCCAGACGGCTGAGACGGCTGTCCGATCGCGACGGACCAGGCTGCTGAAATGGCCTGAACTGAGTCTCACCAATGCTGGGCTGCTGAAACTGAGGGGAACGACCCCTAGACTATCCTCCACGACCCTGAGGCGGGGCTGCGGTCGGCTGCGATCCAGCTGACGGACACACCCTAGCAAAATGCCCATACTGACCGCAAATATTGCAGGAGCCCTGAACACCGACACACTGGGTAGAAGGATGCTTTCCACCGCAATAACCACAGAACTAAGCCCGAGAACCACTGCTACTCGAGCTACCTGAACCAGAAGAGCCCGAACCAGACTTCTTCTTGAACTGTTGACCGCGGGGTCGAAACCTCTGACGGCCAGACTGCTGTGCCACCTACGGCTGCTGCTGCTGCTGGGCCTGATGGGCTGACTGGGAAGACTGCAAAGACTGTGCTCCCTGACCAGAAGGACGACCACCCTGCGCCACCTGCTGCCTACGAGCACGACGACTCCTCAAACCCTCCTCAATCTCGATAGCACTATCCACTGCTTCAGCATAAGTCTTGGGTTTTCTTGTCAGCACCATCTGATATAGTTCCTCGTTTAAATCCATCTAAGAATCTGGTCCTCTTAGCCCTCTCCCAGCCAGAAACATGAGGGAGGTACGCCAAAAAAGTACTAGAAGCACCTCGCCACCAGCGCTCTGCACCCTTCCTCAGCTGGAGGGTCACCAAACTCAAACGAAACTCGTCGTCATACTGGACACGATCAAAAAGACCAGTGATGTTCCGAAGCCACGAATCTACATCCTCGCTCGACTCGTCGCCATTGAAAACCTGAGGGTTCATCCTCTAAAACCTCTTTATCACAACGTCCATCCACAGGGGTAGGCAAAACCTCAACCTCCTCCTCTTCATCACGGCTACTACGAATACTACTAGGAGCACTACGCCGATCCTCATTCTGTCCCTCCGACTCCTGAAACTGCCCCCTACCTCTAGCTCTACGTCTACGCGACATCTACGAAGGCACTCAATAGGATAAGGCAACAGAGAACAGATACACATAGATATCACAACAATATGCAGCACATAAGTCACATAGGTCAAGCATATGCAACACACAACTCTGTGGCTAGACTCAAGTGTGACCAAAGAAATCGAGCTTATCCCAGCTTAAGCTCTGATACCAAAAATATCAGGCCTCGTGATCACAAAAGAGAAAAACCACACAAACACAAGCGGAAGCTACTAAAAAGTGGGTAAAATTTTTGCTTTTGGCCTAACGGTTTAAAACGATATAATTTAAAATACGACAATACTCAAAGTAGTTTACAAAACCAACCAAACCAAGGCTACAAGCGCACGACAAACCATACAGCATAACATGTATCAAATACCTGGTAACAACCACAACTGAGTACAACAAAATACAACAAGAGCACAGGGCATCCCCTGGCTAACTGTACTAATACATATAAATATGCTATACACTACTGGGATACTCTAACCACCTCCTGGGGCACCTCCAGCTGGGTAAAAGCCACGACCAGCTGCAGAACCTGAACAACAAAACAGGCAAGGAAAACAAACCAAGCCCCAGAGGGACATGGGGTCAAACCCCAGTACGGAGAGCAACTGAAACAGCTAAAGAAATAGCATAATATAAAATGCAGATGCTATGCATGAGACACCAGATAAATGATGAAGACTACACATCTATAGAAACTCACGGCTGGGAGTCATACACTCAAACCAACGACCAATCCCAACAATACAACTTAACAGGAAGCTTAATTCAAGGCTAGGAACAAGATCTCATCGTAAAAAGAACGAAGTTATACCTGAAGTACACAACGCACAAACGGGCATCAACTTCGCGTTCCACAACCAGCAAATCGCAGCCTCCAAAAGTGGTATAGGATGAAAGAGCTTCACGAGAGAAGTCCAACGCTACCTCGAACGTGAAAAATGATGGCCGGAAACGACGGGAATTCACCGGAGAAGCTCACGATGAACAGTACCCAAGGGTTTGAGCGAAGAATGAAAGTCGGGAGGATTTTTGCTAAGTATGGGATCTGCTAATATAATTGAAGGCCAACGCTTCTTACATATATATATACACGCATGAAATCTGCTAAAACATACACCGACAAAAACAGATCCCTCAACAAATTAACACATGCGTTAAACATCTCTCAACAACGAAACGACGTCGCTCTAAAACCACGGAGAAGCCTGAAGACAAAACGCTAACGGCTGGAGACATCTAGAAACACAACACGCTAACTCCCGCGCAACAGATCTCTCCATCAAGCGCTAACCAAAACGGCGACGTATTAGTGACATCTGAAAACCAGCGCTATACATTGTCCCGCGCACCAGCAATCACGCTCACCAGATCTCACAACCAAACGCAAAGCCAAACGACACCGTATTAACTTATCTATACGACATCGTATTGCGCTCAACCCAAAACATGCGGGGCAGATTCCAAATCAGCTTCTAGCACTAACGAAATATCAGATCTCTCCTAAACGATGGTGTATTATACTCTCTCGCTATAAAACACGCTGATCGCTGAACGCTGGAACAAATCTGTTCACTCGCATGCTAAACTCGCGAAACAGATTTCACACGCAACACAAAACACGCCGCAACACCAAGCGTCCAGATTTCTCAAAAATGTGAACAGATTTCACCACTAAACCGAACAGATCCCTCACGAAATCTGTTCAGATCTCACCCGATCACAAAACAGATTTCTAACTCAAAAATACCAAAATTTCCAAAATTGCTCCAAATGTGAAATCTGACCCGAAAATGCAGAGAAACCTTCAAATTGGAATCTGAACTCCCAGAACTCCTTAAAAACCGATTAATTCAACAATTAATCTTTTATTAATTTCAGGTCTCACAAAGCCTCAGTACGAAGAGCTATCTAAAAACAGCAAATCATGCAACATGCTATATCTCAAGTTATGAAATGCATGAGGCTGCCAAAGGAATCGGTCAACAAGGCCTGCTAATCAGCTGGCAGTACATCTCAATCGAGCCTCTATACCCGCATAGTGTATCAACCGGGGAAATCATCGGTCCGTGATCTTCAGGCCCGTCAGTCATCATAGTTCGGTGGTATTCAGACACAACCAATCGGTCGTTCACCACTCCGATGATAGCGTTGGACCTTTCAGGCACGACACATCTGTCTGCCGGTCACAACGTGGCTCTATCTCAGGTCATCAATAAATCAATCTGGCTCAATATGTATGCATGAATTCCATTCAATAATCAATTTTCAATGCATACAATATCAATACGTGAAAACACAACATCAATAAACCACACAAGGTAGCATCTGTTCACGTAAACACAGCATCATCTCAAACAGATCTCAATAACAAGAAATATAGGCATGATCATGCTCATAGCTATTTACAGCAGCTCAACTCGTACCTTCAATTCTCAAGTTCTACTCAACAGATCTCACTGGTCACGGCATAACAATATAACAGGGACTTCCTTATAGCTCAAATCTAGGGCTCGAAGTGTCAGGCCCCGTGCTAATCACTCAAGATTACAGCACAATTAAGCACATAATCACGGAAGCGTAAAACAGGGCTTAAAAATTTTTCGAAATCATTTGGGCCTGAACTCAAAGCATAAATTCAAAATATCGATACTCAAAATACGAGTTGACTCAAACTCATATAAAACAGTTAACAACAAATATCAATCATCAACGATCCCCAAAATACATAATAACGCAGGGCATCCCGTGGTTCAATACATAATAAAAGTAGACTGGGACTCAATAAAACGGGGATCGACCAGCTGGCACTCCACTCGGTCCAGCTTGGTTACCTGAAGATCCTGCAAATGGGTAACACAGACCCAAACAACACAAAAGCAGAAAAACAAATACGAGGTCAAGCCTCAGTACGAAGAGCTATCAAAACAGCTAATCATGCAACATGCTATAATCAATACTATGAAATGCATGCGGGCTATCAAGAAATCGGATAGCTAGACCAGTGTATCAACTGGCAAATCATCTCAGCCAGCCTCTATACCTGCACGGTGTATCAACCGGGGAAATCATCGATCCATGATCTTCAGAGCCCGTCAGCCCATCACAGCTCAGTGGTAGACACTTGAATCCGGTAGTCACCACTCCGATGATAGCGTTGGACTTTTCAGGAACAACTCATCAGTCGGCCAGTCACAACGTGGATTTCAATCAGGTCATCAATCAATCTGTCAATCAGGCTCAAGATGTATGCATGTATGCCAATAAGCCATATCAAAATTCTACATGCATAATTTACGCAAAACAGAACATGAAATCGATCAAATATTCAACAACTGCTTCACGTAATTCACATCATCAAATCAACAGATTTCATAACATCAATTACAGCCATGTCCACGCTCAAATCTGTTAAATCTGCTCAATTCGTACCTTCAACGGCTGATTCTACCTCAACAGATTTCTCACAAGGCACTGAAACTCACGGCCTAGGCTACCAGCTTTCTCCGGGCTTCCTCAACCACGGCAGAATACTTCTAGGAGCTGAAATCTGTTAAAGCATCACATAATTCAAATAAATTTCCAGTCCAGTTCTGAACTTCTAATCATCCTACCCACGGCTTTGAACTCAAACAGGTTCTACAAGTCTACGTAGTTATTAACAAGGGAAAAGCTCAAAACTGAGAAGAACTCTTACCCAGAAGTTCAAAACCAACGAATGAACACTCGGACCAGATTTTTCAAGAATCTTCGAACGAGCAGCAACTCTGCGCTTCTTCCTCAATTCGTTCTACAGCCACTAACAAGGTAGCAATCGAAAAAGGAACTCTCAAGGAACCTAGTGTTAGAGTAGATGCCCAACTAGCCAACTTGTGGCGTGTGGGTTTATAGACTCTTGTATGAAACAATCTTTATATATGATATTCGCATTTATTTATATGGCATTCTTTACTTTCATTGTGTTGTATAATGATTAACAATTGTGTTGGGTAAAGATCTAGAATGCACTAAAGTGTATGTTTGATGTGATAGTGGGTATGACGGCTATCATTAAACACATCTAATAGTCACTGTGTATTCTGAACATGTTCCTAGTCGATTGGGCCGTCAAAATGAGGATAAGGCCGCCCGAGCTAGAGACTAGTATCTGCGATGCGAAGTACCATGTTTCATTGGTAGGGAACATTGTGATGTTCTGAGAATGCAGATAGATAGTGACCTGGTGATCTATCGAACTACCCTCGTTCGGACTTTCCAAGTGGTTACCATTTGTCGAGTGGATAAGTCCGAGGTCTTGGTTGTACAGATTAGCCCTCACGACTCGAAACGTCATTGAGACTC
>KV014940.1:11946-47428 GCA_001598015.1 Dorcoceras hygrometricum | reverse complement strand
GGGAATAATAGTGTATAAATCTCTGGCCAGAGTACTAGAAGTATTTTAGGTAAATGTGTTTACCTAGTTACACTCGTGATGTCACTATTCGATCTCCAAGATGTACGCATAGCTATCAGATCTATAGCGACTCTCGATTTACCAATGGTCGTTGATCTGATCGAGATATATGGATTGAAAGGACCGTACTGTACGCTAACCATGATCAACTGGTTCTTGCAGGCACTATCAGTGATACCGAGGGGATCATGGGGCGATGTTGCTAGACGCTCTTACCATGATCCAATGGGCAAGTCCGGAATTGTGATTCCGGAGCCACAATGGTTGTGGGCCCACGGCTAGCTGTATCCCTGAACCATTGAGGGTCACACAAGTACTGGATTCGAGATTCCCGCACGGATACTCAGCTCAATGTGTTGAGCATACGAAGAGGATTTTGGGGAGTGCGACTTCCTAAAAGTCAACAGGGGTCAAATCGTGATTTCCCGCTGTTGAGGGGCAAAACGGTCATTTTGCACTGGGGTTCTGAAAAATGGTTTTTCAGATCATAATATTCAGTTTTGGAAACTGAGTCGATCGGTCCGATCTGATCGGTGATCGGAGTTACGATGAACTCTCGGTGATGGGGATGAACCGAATGTTCATCCGTTGGACCCGGGCCCGTTGGGCCGGATCCAAACCCATCACCAAGTCTACTTAATGTAGACTTAGACTCATTAACTCACTAATCACTTCACAACTTAACCCTAAACCTAGAAGTGGCCGCCCCCTTCCCTCCTCTCACAAAGCCGCCGCCGCTTCTCTCGCCGGAAATTGTTCCGGCCAATCTTTCGAGGAGAATCCGTCCGCGCCGATCTCGTCAGGCCTTCTAGTGCAGGCTGACGAAGGAGTCTCGCATCTGGTCGTGGACCTGATTGACGATATCTACCGTCGTCTATCGTGAAGTGCCGGTTTCCTCGAGAAACTGGTCGGAGCCAGGCACGAGTTGCTAGCAAGGTAGTCATCTGAACACCCTATGAATGTCATAGCATGTTTTGTTTTAAACTGTATTGATCGTCTCCCGGTATTGTTTTTGTTCTTCCGCTGCCTCGCCGGGAGGCGTGATCCGGATCCGCCGTGGTTCCCCAACAGTGGTATCAGAGCCAAGGTTTTTGGATCTGATCATACAATTGTTGCCAAATTATATCTAATGTCTCGTTTTTCAGAATCAAAACAAAATTTCTTGTTTCAGATAATCTAATTAACATGCATAAATTAAATAATCGTATTATTTATCGCAAAATCATATTTTAATCATAAAATCATATTTTATAATAAAATCGCATTTTGTCGATAAAATCAAATTTTAATCAACAAAATCATATTTCATTATAAAATCATATTTTATAATCAAAATCACATTTTGCTAATTTTAATTATATCATATTGGGCTTAAAACAATTTTAGGCCCCAAAATCTCAAAATTTCAAAATCGACCAAAACGGGCCCGACATCGAATACTGGCCCGAAAACATCACGGGCTGCCCGGGACAGGCCCGAACCAAAAGAAATCAGCCGTCACGACATCGCCGGAGCTTCGCCGCAGCGGCGGCCGGCCGGTGGCGCTGCCACCACGGAAAAATCACGGCAGCAGCGCACGACGCCACGCCAAGCGCGAAGCGCGGCCGCGCGCAACGTCGTTCGCCCATCGTGCGGCCAGCCCGCGCCGTAGCTATAGGAGATGTTTATTTATTTCTGTCTTCTGATTTTAAGTTGTTGTTAAGAAACGTTTTATTTGTTCCCGAATTAATAAAGAACATTATTTCTGTTTCTATGTTTGATAGTGATGGATATTCTTGTATGTTTGCTAATTCGATTTGCAATATTTACAAGAATGAATGTTTAATTGGAATTGGGGAACGCGAAAACGATTTATACACCTTAAAATTAAAAGACGTTCCAACTCGCGGTGTCGAAGCACATACAACAACGATTAAACGGAAACATGATAACTTGAACCCAGCACAACTTTGTCACGCTAGGCTAGGTCATATTTCTCTAATTAGGATGAACAAGTTAGTTAGGAGTGACATGTTTGATATGTCAGACATTAACTCCCTACCGACCTGTGAATCTTGTCTTAAGGGAAAAAGATGACCAAGCAACCCTTCAAGGGCAAGGGTGAGCGTGCTCAAGGCCTATTGGATTTGATCCATACTGATGTGTGCGGCCCGTTTAGTATTGGTACTAAATATGGTCACACATACTTCATCACCTTTACCGATGATTACTCTAGGTATGGGTACTTGTACTTGATGAAGTACAAGTCTGAATCTTTTGAAAGGTTCAAAGAATTCAAGGCTGAAGTAGAAAATCAATTAGGCAAAAGTATTAAAGCACTACGATCTGATCGTGGTGGCGAATACTTGAGTGCTGAATTTCAAGACTATCTGAAAGAGAATGGGATTCTCTCACAGTGGACTCCTCCGGCCACACCACAGCTCAATGGTGTAGCGGAGCGTCGTAATCGGACCTTGTTGGACATGGTTAGATCTATGATTAGCTTCACTGAGCTTCCTACCTCTTTTTGGGGCTATGCACTCGAAACGGCAGTAATGTTGTTGAAAAATGTCCACACCAAGGCAGTGGATAAGACTCCATATGAGATATGGATGGGCAAACCACCCAAGTACTCATACATGAGGATTTGGGGATGTCCTGCTTACGTGAAGCAGTCAGTGGGAGATAAGCTGGATACGAGATCCATCTTATGCTACTTCATTGGGTATCCAAAGAACTCCATTGGATACTACTTCTACTATCCCAGCGAAACAAAAGTGTTTGTTTCTAGGAATGCCACCTTTATGGAAAGGGAATTTCTACTTGATAGAAAGGGCAAAATAGTAGAACTCGAAGAGGTTCGAGATCCAATCGAAGTACCAGGTGAGTCTCCCGCACCTACAGAGCCAATACCAGAAATGGTCGCACCTAGGAGATCCGAAAGGGTTCCTAGGGCTCCTGAGAGATATGGTTTTCTCCTTGAAGATGATCCAAGTGATCAAGTTGTTGGATCTGATCCAAGGACTTTCAAGGAGGCAATTTCCGATGCTGATTCTAATTTGTGGCTTGAAGCAATGCAGTCTGAGTTTGACTCAATGCATGCTAACCATGTTTGGACTCTTGTTAATCCTCCCGAAGGAATCGTTCCTATTGGGTGTAAATGGGTATACAAGAGGAAACTTGGGCCTGATGGTAAGGTAATGACCTACAAGGCACGACTGGTCGCGAAAGGTTACACTCAAAGGCAAGGTGTTGACTGTGATGAAACCTTATCGCCAGTCGCAATGTTCAAGTCAATTAGAATCTTGTTAGCCATAGCCGCATGGTACGACTATGAGATATGGCAAATGGATGTGAAAACTGCGTTCCTTAATGGAAACATTAAGGAAGAGATCTATATGACGCAGCCTGAGGGTTTCACATCTGTTGGAAGCGAGCATAAGGTATGCAAGCTTCAGAGATCGATCTACGGTCTCAAACAAGCATCGTGAAGTTGGAACCTGAGATTCGATGAAACAATTAAGGAATTTGGTTTCATCAAGAATCCCGAGGAGTCATGTGTCTATAAAAAGGTAGTTAAAAGCGCTGTGACGTTCCTAGTACTTTATGTTGATGACATTCTACTCATTGGGAATGATGTAGGAATGCTGCAGTCAACTAAAGTATGGTTGTCTAGAAGATTTTCGATGAAGGACATGGGTGAAGCCCTATATTTTTGGAATACAGATCTATCGGGATAGATCTAAACGGATGCTCGGTCTCACCCAAGCTACCTACATCGATACCATACTTAAGAGGTTCTCTATGGAAGAGTCCAAGAGAGGACACCTACCTATGTGCCACGGGGTCACTCTATCCAAGTCTATGTGTCCAAAGACTGATTAGGAGATAGAGAGTATGACACGTGTGCCATATGCCTCGGCAATAGGTAGTATTATGTATGGCATGATCTCGACTAGACCGGATGTCGCATATGCTCTGAGTGTCACGAGCCGCTACCAGCCAACCCGCATTGCATTGGAAGGCTGTGAAGGATATTCTTAAGTACTTGCAGTCAACTAAAGTATGGTTGTCTAGTAGATTTTCGATGAAGGACATGGGTGAAGCATCCTATATTCTTGGAATACAGATCTATCGGGATAGATCTAAACGGATGCTCGGTACTCACCCAAGCTACCTACATCGATACCATACTTAAGAGGTTCTCTATGGAAGAGTCCAAGAGAGGACACCTACCTATGTGCCACGGGGTCACTCTATCCAAGTCTATGTGTCCAAAGACTGATTAGGAGATAGAGAGTATGACACGTGTGCCATATGCCTCGGCAATAGGTAGTATTATGTATGGCATGATCTCGACTAGACCGGATGTCGCATATGCTCTGAGTGTCACGAGCCGCTACCAGGCCAACCCCGGCCAATTGCATTGGAAGGCTGTGAAGGATATTCTTAAGTACTTGCGAAGGACTAAGAATATGTTCATGGTCTATGGGGGTGGTGAACTGAAACTGGAAGGCTACACTGATTCTAGCTTCCAGCGTGACGTGGATGATTCGAAATCAACCTCTGGATTTGTATTCATGCTCAATGGTGGTGCTGTCTCTTGGAAGAGTTCCAAGAAAGACACCATCGCGGATTCAACCACTGAGGCTGAGTACATCGCAGCATCAGCTGCTGCTAAGGAGGCCGTTTGGATAAGGAATTTCGTTCAAGAGTTGGGCATCATTCCTAATGGAGTTGGTCCAGTCCCGGTGTACTGATACAACACGGGTGCCGTTGCGCAAGCAAAGGAGCCTAGGTCTCACCAAAGATACAAACACATACTGAGGAAATACCACATAATCCGGGATATTGTGGCTAGAGGCGAAATAGCAGTTGAGAGAGTCGCCTCTGCAGACAACGTTGCTGATCCACTTACGAAGCCCTTGCCTGGACCGTTGTTTGAAAAACATCGCGAAACAATGGGACTGCGTCTGATGAGTAGTTGGCTTTAGGGCAAGTGGGAGATTGTTAGAGTAGATGCCCAACTAGCCAACTTGTGGCGTGTGGGTTTATATACTCTTGTATGAAACAATCTTTATATATGATATTCGCATTTATTTATATGGCATTCTTTACTTTCATTGTGTTGTATAATGATTAACAATTACGTTGGGTAAAGACCTAGAATTCACTAAAGTGTATGTTAGATGTGATAGTGGGTATGACGGCTATCATGAAACACATCTAATAGTCACTGTGTATTCTGAACATGTTCCAAGTCGAATGGACCGTCAAAATGAGGATAAGGCCGCCCGAGCATGAGACTAGTATCTGCGATGCGAAGTACCATGTTTCATTGGTAGGGAACATTGTGATGTTCTGGGGCATGCAGATAGATAGTGACCTGGTGATCTATCGAACTACCCTCGTTCGGACTTTCCAAGTGGTTACCATTTGTCGAGTGGATAAGTACGAGGTCTTGGTTGTACTGATTAGTCCTCATGACTCGAAACGTCATTGAGACTCTACGTGATAGGCGTCTCATTTTGACCCGGTTGCCGACTCTCTTGGGGTCATAAGGCGTCGGGATTGGGTGAGACCCCGATGCATGTAGGAGTCGATGCATCGTTGTCGAGGATTCACCGCTCGCAGACATGCGTGGATATCCTATGCTATCTGAGGGGATAATAGTGTATAAATCTCTGGCCAGAGTACTAGAAGTGTTTTAGGTAAATGTGTTTACCTAGTTACACTCGCGATGTCACTATTCGATCTCCAAGATGTACGCATAGCTATCGGATCTATAGCGACTCTCGATTTACCAATGGTCGTTGATCTGATCGGGATATATGGATTGAAAGGACCGTACTGTACGCTAACCACGATCAACTGGTTCTTGCAGGCACTATCAGTGATACCTAGGGGATCATGGAGCGATGTTGCTAGACGCTCTTACCATGATCCAATGGGCAGGTCCGAAATTGTGATTCCGGAGCCACAATGGTTGTGGGCCCACGGCTAGCTGTATCCCTGAACCATTGAGGGTCACACAAGTACTGGATTCGAGATTACCCGCACGGATACTCAGCTCAATGTGTTGAGCATACGAAGAGGATTTTGGGGAATGGTTGTGGGCCCACGGCTAGCTGTATCCCTGAACCATTGAGGGTCACACAAGTACTGGATTCGAGATTCCCGCACGGATACTCAGCTCAATGTGTTGAGCATACGAAGAGGATTTTGGGGAGTGAGACTTTCTAAAAGTCAACAGGGGTCAAATCGTGATTTCCCGCTGTTGAGGGGCAAAACGGTCATTTTGCACTGGGGTTCTGAAAAATGGTTTTTCAGATCATAGTATTCAGTTTTGGAAACTGAGTCGATCGGTCCGATCTGATCGGTGATCGGAGTTACGCTGAAGTCTCGGTGATGGGGATGAACCGAATGTTCATCCGTTGGACCCGGGCCCGTTGGGCCGGATCCAAACTCATCACCAAGTCTACTTAATGTAGACTTAGACTCATTAACTCACTAATCACTTCACAACTTAACCCTAAACCTAGAAGTGGCCGCCCCTTTCCCTCCTCTCACAAAGCCGCCGCCGCCGCCACCGCCGCCGCTTCTCTCGCCGGAAATTGTTCCGGCCAATCTTTCGAGGAGAATCCGTCCGCGCCGATCTCGTCAGGCCTTCTAGTGCAGGCTGACGAAGGAGTCTCGCATCTGGTCGTGAACCTGATTGACGATATCTACCGCCGCCTACCGTGAAGTGCCGGTTTCCTCGAGAAACTGGTCGTAGCCAGGCACGAGTTGCCAGCAAGGTAGTCATCTGAACACCCTATGAATGTCATAGCATGCTTATTGTTTTTTATTGTATTGATCGTCTCCAGGCAATTTTTGTTCTTCCGCTGCCTCGCCGGGGGGCGTGATCCGGATCCGCCGTGGTTCCCCAACACCTAGCGCCACCAAAATCGTCCAAAACAGAGGCTGAAATCGACGAAGATCAAAGAACGAAATGCTCGGGTGAACAGTAGCTGGAACGAGGGTTTGAAATTGGAGATAAGAAATATCGGGCTCTCAATAATCCTAAGTGTCGATCAACACTTGTCTATATATCTCTTAAATCCAACAGCTGTTGTTCTCAATTAATCAGCATACATCGAAACAGTAGATATCTTACAACAGAAACCATCAGTTGCTCTCAACAAAATCAGCAGCAACCAACAGACGTTGTATTCATAAAAGAACATCAAAAAGACGCTGCATCAACTAATCAAAACGACACCGCATCGCTCCAGCAGTTGACGACAGATTCCTTTCAAAACAACCAGCAGCTGGTCACGCTAAACAACTCAAACAACGTCGTAAGGGACACGTCACCATTGCTGCCAACAGCTGAACAAAAGCGTTACACTCAAAACGCTACGTTCAAACTTATCAAAACGACGTCGCCTCTCACCAGCGAATGGTTCCTCAAACCAACAGCTGGTCACTCAGCTGGAATAATTCCTCACAACGAAACAACTGATAGCGCTACAATATCAGCCGTCAACACCAAAAAGTTGACCAACACGTGTCGCTTTCTCATTAAATCCTCGCATCCGCGCAACTGCTGCCAGCAGATATCTCTTGAAGCGCTCCTACTGAATAGCGAAACGACGACGCATCACTCCCGCGCCATCAACAACAGATCAGATTCATCAGCTGGTGCTACAGTACCGTTGACTCGCGTTGACATCTGAAATGCGTGAAAACTGATTCCTCGCATTAGCGCTACGTCTGATTTCACAAAATGACACCGTTTTTCTTAAAAATGCCCGGGAATCAGACTTCACCAAAATTTGAAATTCTAAAATCTGAAAAGTCTAAATTCGAATTTCTCAATCCTCACGGAAAGAGCTAAGGAACTGTCGGGTTCAGCTTGCGAAAACAGTTGAGCAACACTGTTACTTCGCGATCCTTCACACACGTCGACTCAAGCTTCCCAACTACTATTAATCAAAAGATCTACCCAAGACGAGCTCAACGCCACCTGTCTCGCTCCAAACAACGGCGGAATTCGACGGCAATTAACCTGAGAAGGGTTTGAATGAACAGTATCTATCGAGGGTTTCGAAGAAGGAGATAAGAAATATCAGGTTCAAAAATACGCTAAGTGTTGAGCAGCACTTGGTATATAAATCCTCGAATCACTACTTTTCTAAGCAATTGAGATCTTTGCTTAAGCTAAGGCACAATCCTCTCAAAGCTGATACCAGCTTTCGCTCTCTGCTGAAACGATGCAAGCATTCCAACGCTCTTCCAACTCATATAGCAAACGACGTCGCGCCAACTTAACAAAACGACGTAGCATAGGGACACGTCACCTCGCTACCAACGGCTGATCAACAAACCAGCAGCTGAATAAAACAACGCATCAGATCCCTCAACAGTAGATGTCTAACGCGACCAAAAGCTGACGCTAAACGTTACACCAATAACGTTGTCGTTCCAACTTATCAAAACGACGTAGTTTCAATACCCGCTAAGAAACACGCTAGCGAAACCAACAGCTGTTTCCTGTTCACAAAACGTCGTCGCTTCAGAGTCCCTTAGCGCTCTCTGCTGACCATCGCAACTAAAATACCAACGTTTGAAATCCACATCAGCATTGCTGCTGCTTCCTACCAAAACGCAACTTCTTAAATACCAACAGCTGACGCGATCGCTCATCGATGATGCAAACCAAATCTGAACACCCAGTGTTGGCGACAATGGCGGATCCGGATCCCGTTTCCTGGGGGCGCAGCGGAAGTTAAAATTTTGCCCCGAGATACATCCAATACATTAAAACTAATCAATAAATCATTCATAGGATATTTATCGATTGTTACCTTGCTGGCGTCTAGGCGCCTGGCTCCAACCAGATTTACAGGGAATTCTGGCTCTTGAAATGTAGGCGGCGGTAGATCGTCTAATCAGGTCCACGACCGGAAACGCGATTCCTCCGTCAGTCTGCACTAGAAGATCTGACGGATTTTAGCACAAACGGATTCTCCTCGTCACGCTGATCGAAACAAGTCCGATCACGAAGTCACCAGCGGCGGGCGGCAGTGTGGCGGCGGCGGCGACGCTTGGAGGTGGCCGGCGGCGGCGTGAGATTGGGAGAGGAGGGGCGGCCGATTTTAGGTCTAGGGTTGTGTTCTAGTGTTATGATTAAAGCCCTAGGTCATATCAACATATAGACCTATGATGGGCTTGAACCGGCCCATTGGACTTGGGTCAGGCCCAAGTCCATATGAACATTCGGTTCATTTAAATCACTGCGGTTTCATCATAACTCCGATCGACGATTAGATCGGATCGATCGACTCAGTTTCCAAAACTTAATGTTATGATGTGAAAAACAATTTTTCAGATTATCTAGCCCAAAATAGCAGTTTAGCCCCTCAACTTCAGGAAATCGCAATTTGACCCCTGTTGACTTTTAGGAAGTCGCACTCCCCAAAATCCTCTTCCTATGCTCAACACATTGAGCTCAGTTTCCGTGCGGGAATCATTAATACAGTACTTGTGTGACTCTCAATGGTTCAGGGATACAGCTCGCCGTGGGCCCACAACCATTGTGACTCCGAAATCACAATTTCGGACTTGCCCATCGGATCATGGTAAAGCGCCTAGCAACATCGCCCCATGATCCGCAGGTATCACTGATAGTGCCTGCAAGAACCAGTTGGTCATGGTTAGCATACAGTGCGGTCCTTTCGACACATATATCCCGATCAGATCAACGACCATTGGTAAATCGAGAGTCACTAAAGATCCGATGACTATGCATACATCTTGGAGATCGAATAGTGACATCGCGAGTGTTACTAGGCAAACCCATTTACCTAAAACACATCCAGTACTCTGGCCAGAGATCCATACACTATTGTCTCCTCAGATAGCATAGGATATCCACGCGAGCGAGCGTTGAATCCTCGACAACGAAGCATCGACTCCTACATACATCGGGACTTCACCCAATCCCACCGCCTAATGACCCCAAATGAGTCGGAAAACGGGTCAAAGTGAGGCGCCTATCATTTAGAGTCTCAATGACGTTTTGAGTAGTGAGGACTAATCAGTACAACCAAGACATCAGACTTATCCACTCGACAAATGGTAACCACTTGGAAAGCCCGAACGAGGGTAGTTCGATAGATCACCAGGTCACTATCCATCTTCATGCTCAGAACATCACAATGTTCCCTACCAATGAAACATGGTAATTCACATCGCAGATGCTAGTCTCAAGCTCGAGCGGCCTTATCCTCATTTTTACGGCCCAATCGACTAGGAATGAATTCAGAATACACAGTGACTATTAGATGTGTTTCATGATAGCCATCATATCTACTATCACATCTAACATACACTATGGTGCATTCTAGGTCTTTATCCAACACAATTGTTAACATTATAATCATAATTAAGATAAAGAATGCCATAAATAAATGCGAATTTCATAAATAAAGATTGTCATGTACAAGAGTCAATAAAACCCACACGCCACAAGTTGGCTAGTTGGGCATCTACTCTAACAATCTCCCACTTTTCCTATAGACAATTACTCATCAGACGCAGTCCCATTGTTTCGCGATGTTTTTCAAACAACGGTCCTGGCAAGAGCTTCGTAAGTGGATCAGCAATGTTGTCCGCAGAGGCGATTCTCTCAACTGCTATGTCACCTCTAGCCACAATACCCCGGATTATGTTGTATTTCCTCAGTATATGTTTGGATCTTTGGTGAGACCTAGGCTCCTTTGCTTGCGCAACGGCACCCCGTGTTGTCGTAGTACACCGGGACTGGACCAACTCCATCAGGAATGACGCCCAACTCTTGGACAAAATTCCTTATCCAAACCACCTCCTTAGGAGCAGCTGATGCTGCAATGTACTCAGCCTCAGTGGTTGAATCCGCGATGGTGTCTTGCTTGGAACTCTTCCAAGAGACAGCACCACCATTGAGCATGAATACAAATCCAGAGGTTGACTTCGAATCATCCACGTCACATTGGAAGCTAGAATCAGTATAGCCTTCCAATTTCAGTTTACCATGACTTCGAATCATCCACGTCACATTGGAAGCTAGAATCAGTATAGCCTTCCAATTTCAGTTTACACCCCCATAGACCATGAACATATCTTAGTCCTTCGTAAGTACTTAAGAATATCTTTCACGGCCTTCCAATGCATTTGGCCGGGGTTGGCCTAGTAGCGGCTCATGACACTCAGAGCATATGCGACATCCGGTCTAGTTGAGATCATCCGTACATAATACTACCTATTGCCGAGGCATATGGCACACGTGTCATCCTCTCTATCTCCTCATCATTCTTCGGACACATAGACTTAGATAGAGTGACCCCGTGGCACATAGGTAGGTGTCCTCTCTTGGACTCTTCCATAGAGAACCGCTTAAGTATGGTATCTATGTAGGTAGCTTGGGTGAGTCCGAGCATCCTTTTCGAGCTATCCCGATAGATCTATATTCTAAGAATATAGGATGCTTCACCCATGTCCTTCATCGAGAATCTACTAGACAAGCACACTTTAGTTGATTGCAGCATTCCTACATCATTCCCAATGAGTAGAATGTCATCAACATAAAGTACTAGGAATGTCACAGCATTCTTGACTATCTTCTTATATACACATGGCTCCTCGGGATTCTTGATGAAACCAAATTCCTTAATTGTTTCATCGAATCTCAAGTTCCAACTTCTCGACTCTTGTTTGAGACCGTAGATCGATCTCTGAAGTTTGCATACCTTATGCTCACTTCCTACAGATGTGAAACCCTCAGGCTGCATCATATAGATCTCTACCTTAATGTTTCCATTAAGGAACGCAGTTTTCACATCCATTTGCCATTTCTCATAGTCGTACCATGCGGCTATGGCAAGTAAGATTCTAATTGACTTGAACATTGCGACTGGTGAAAATGTTTCATCATAGTCAACACCTTGTCTTTGAGTGTAACCTTTCGCGACCAGTCGTGCCTTGTAGGTCAATACCTTACCGTCAGCCCAAGTTTCCTCTTTTATATCCATTTACACCCAATAGGAACAATTCCTTCGGGAGGATTAACTAGAGTCCAAACTTGGTTCGCATGCATTGAGTCAATCTCATACTGCATTGCTTCAAGCCACAAATTAGAATCAGCATCGGAAATTGCCTCCTTGAAAGTTCTTGGATCACATCCAACAACTTGATCACTTTGATCATCTTCAAGGAGGAAACCATATCTTTCAGGAGCCCTAGGAACCCTTTCGGATCTCCTAGGTGCGACCATTTCTGGTACTGGCTCTTGAGGTGCAGGATGTTCACTTGGTACTTCAGTTGGTTCTCGAACCTCTTGGAGTTCTACTATTTTGCCTTTTATATCAAGTAGAAACTCCCTTTCCATAAAGGTGGTATTTCTAGAAACAAACACTTTTGTTTCGTTGGGATAGTAGAAGTAGTATCCAATAGAATTCTTTGGATACCCAATGAAGTAGCATAATATGGATCTAGTATCCAACTTATCTCCCACTGTCTGCTTTACGTAAGCAGGACATCCCCAAATCCTCATAAATGAGTATTTGGGCGGTTTGCCCATCCATATCTCATATGGAGTCTTATCCACTGCCTTGGTTTGGACATTGTTCAACAACATTACCGCCGTTTCGAGCGCATAGCCCCAAAACGAGGTAGGAAGCTCAGTGAAGCTCATCATAGATCGAACCATGTCCATCAGGGTTCGATTACGACGCTCCGCTACACCATTGAGCTGTGGTGTGGCCGGAGGGGTCCACTGCGAAAGAATCTCATTCTCTCTTAGATAGTCTTGAAATTCAGCACTCAAGTATTCACCACCTCGATTGGATCGAAGTGCTTTAATACTTTTTCCTAATTGATTTTATACTTCAGCCTTGAATTCTTTGAACCTTTCAAAGGATTCAGACTTGTGCTTCATTAAGTACAAGTACCCATACCTAGAGTAATCATCGGTAAAGGTGATGAAGTATGTGTGACCGTACTTAGTACCAATGCTAAGTGGACCATACACATCAGTATGGATCAAATCCAATAGGCCTTGCGCACGTTCAGGCTTGCCCTTGAAGGGTTGTTTAGTCATCTTTCCCTTGAGACAAGATTCACAAGTCGGTAGGGAGTTAATGTCTGACAAATCAAACATGTCACTCCTAACTAACTTGTTCATCCTACTTAGGGAAATATGACCTAGCCTAGCGTGCCAAAGTTGTGCTGGGTTCAAGTTATCGCTTTTCCTTTTAATTGTTGTTGTATGTGTTTCCACATCGCGAGTTGGAACTTCTTTAAATTTCAAGGTGTATAAATCGTTTTCGCGTTCCCCAGTTCCAATTAAACATTCATTCTTGTATATACTGCAAATCGAATTAGCAAACATACAAGAATATCCATCACTATCAAGCATAGAAAAGAAATAATGTTCTTTATTAACTCGGGAACAAATAAAACGTTTCTCAATAACAACTTAAAATCTGAAGACAGAAATAAATAAACATCTCCTATAGCTACTGCAGCAACTCTTGCTCCATTGCCCAGCCTCAAGTGGGTCTCACACTCTCTAAGACGTCGGCTTCTTGTCATCACCTGCAAATCATTGCAGATATGAGATCCACATCTGGTATCAAGTACCCAAGAAGTCGAATTAAGAGACATATTTATTTCAATATAGAACATACCTTTTGCAGTTCGCAATTGCTCGAGGTACTCCTTGCAGTTACTCCTCCAATGCCCAGGATTGTGTCAGTGGTGGCAAACATCCTCGGTCTTGTTTGGCTTGGAATTCTTTGCCTTGGGCTTCTTAGTGGACTTTTACTCCTTCGCAGGGGCAGAACGCTTCTTACCCTTGCGTTTGGGCCCCTTCTTCGCAGAGGAAGAAGAGCCCATAAGGAGGACGGGCTTGTCCTTCTTTATGGTCCCCTCGAACACGACCAGCATGTTAACCACCTCTTCGAGGGTGGCTGCCAGCTTGTTCATGTTGAAGTTGACCACAAAGGGGTCGAATGCAGCGGTTAGTGAGAGGAGAAGCACATCCACAGACAGCTCATGTGGAAGTGTGATATCAAGGCCCGCCAACTTTTCAACGCGCCCAATCATACGAACCCCATGCTCGCGGACCGAAGTCCCATCGCGCATGCGGCTCGTCATAAGCTCCTTGACAGTGGTGAACCTCTCATGTCGAGAGTTCTCCCCATACAGTTCCTTAAGATGAAAGAGTATGTCAGCAGCATACTTCGTCTTCTCAAAGCGCCGTTGCATTTCGTTGGACATCGATGCCATCACATAGCATCGAGTCTTAAGCTCGTCGTCCCACCATTTTTTAAGCGTAGTCAGCTCCTCAGGGCTGATATCGGCAGGGGCTTCCTTCAGAGGGCTCTTCTCTATCGTATAGAGAAGTTTCTCCGAAGCCAACACAATGTTGAGGTTTCGAAGCCAGTCTTGGTAGTTCAGACCGGTGAACTTGTTGCTATCCAGTATAGCAGTGATTGGGTTTTTGATCGAAGACATTATAAGCAGTTTATACTGAAAAAGGAAAAACAGACATGCATTACTAACTATATGTGAAAAACGCTAATACATAAAACAATGTCATTTAGTTTTATGAATTACCCTCCCATTATTTTAACGATTTCACCACCCTCTAATGAAATCGAGAAAACAAGTTTCCTTAGTGGGTACACAGAGTCCAATTGAGCGATCATGGTCCCGAATAATATCAGCCAACCATGACCCCCAAAAGGTAGAATCCAATTGCAACTGGTGCAACCTCCATGTATTTACCTCACGTCCAGTATGGGCCCAATAATATGACGCCGATTACTATCACGTGTCAAGATGACCCATCAATTTTGAGTCGTGGAGGACGGTCCCCTTAACGTCCCCAATAATATGAGCCAACGTTAAAGGGAGTTCCAACCGACTCACAACGAGTGTCAATGACGTGTACAGCCTTCCGGCATACATAACCCCCTCAATAATATGAGCCGGGCCATGTATGCGGGTAGCATCGGCGTACACCCATTGTTGATGGAAGGTAGGGATAATTTAAACATATTTAAATTCCATTAGTTTATCGAATAAACTTTTAACCTTGATATCAGTTTTAAATCGTATTTAAAAAGAGGGATTTTATTTTTGAAAATTTGGTCTCAACAATTATTTTAAATCATAATTTAAAACATGCGGATTCAACATATATCGAATATATAAATAAACTTTGGGATGATCGATCGCGAGAGCTATGCGGTCCGTGGTTGCCAATCACGGACCTGGGTTCAGTCCTAGGTGAAATGCAATATGCAATGCAATCCTATTACAATTGCTTCCGGTTTTACAGATCTTCGGTCTTCAATATCTTTGATCGTCATGTCCACCGTCTTCAAATGTCCTCCCACTAAATCTAGTAATTTACATTTAAATTGCCATGACACACATGGGATACAAATTTGTAGGGGTGGGAACGGGCCACAAACAGACCCACTTTATAAACGATATCAACAATATATATAAAACCAAAATCGCAAAACCTATAGCATACACCTAACACATTGGCACGGCTCTCGATCATCCAAACATGCAATCAATCTAATTAATTGACATAAATAAAATAATCAAATCAAATTTGATATTTTCCTACAAAATCATATTTTAATCATAAAATTGTATTTTATAAATAAAATCGCATTTTGTCGATAAAATCATATTTTAATCAAAAAAATCATATTTTAATTATAAAATCATATTTCATAACTTGGGCTGCCCGGGACAGGCCCGAACATAATTCAGAAGACAAAACAGTTCGCAACAAGCTGCCGAAAAAATCGGACGGCGGCCGCCGCCATCGCACAGCGTGCGGCACACGGCTGCACGATGGCCGCAACATACGCGGCCTGGCCGCGCCAGGCAGACGCACAGCAGCGCCCCATCGTGCGCTACATTAGCGCACGGTGGCCGGCCAGCACGCGACAGTGCGTGCTGGCCAGCGCGCGGCCATGCGCGCGATGGCACCGCCGCACGGGGCTGCGCCGGCAGCCGTCGTTCCCCTCCTCTTTTTTTTTTGTTTTGATTTCAAAAATCGAGATCTTTGCAATTCATGTAGTGATATGTATTGAAGGATCCGAGCCTGGTTCTGATACCACTGTTGGCGACAATGGCGGATCCGGATCCCGTTTCCCGGGGGCACAGCGGAAGTTAAAATTTTGCCCCGAGATACGTTCAATACATTAAAACTAATCAATAAACCATTCACAGGATTTTATCAATTGTTACCGTGCTGGCGTCTAGGCGGCTGGCTCCAACCAGATTCACAGGGAATTCTGGCTCTTGAAATGTAGGCGGCGGTAGATCGTCTAATCAGGTCCATGACCGGAAACGCGAATCCTCCGTCAGTCTGCACTAGAAGATCTGATGGATTTTAGCACGAACGGATTATCCTCGTCACGCTGATCGAAACAAGTCCGATCATGAAGTCACCGGCGGCGGGCGGCGGTGTGGCGGCGCTTGGAGGTGGCCGGCGGCGGCGTGAGATTGGGAGAGGAGGGGCGGCCAATTTTAGGTCTAGGGTTGTGTTCTAGTGTTATGATTAAAGCCCTAGGTCATATCAACATATAGACCTATGATGGGCTTGAACCGGCCCATTGGACTTGTGTCAGGCCCAAGTCCATATGAACATTCGGTTCATTTAAATCACTGCGGTTTCATCATAACTCCGATCGACGATCAGATCGAACAGATCGACTCAGTTTCCAAAACTGAATGTTATGATGTGAAAAACAATTTTTCAGATTATCTAGCCCAAAATAGCAGTTTAGCCCCTCAACTTCAGGAAATCGCAATTTGACCCCTGTTTACTTTTAGGAAGTCGCACTCCCCAAAATCCTCGTCCTATGCTCAACATATTGAGCTCAGTTTCCATGAGGGAATCATGAATCCAGTATTTGTGTGACCCTCAATGGTTCAGGGATACAGCTAACCGTGGGTTCACAACCTTTGTGACTCCGAAATCACAATTTCGGACTTGTCCATCGGATCATGGTAAAGCGCCTAGCAACATCGCCCCATGACCCCCAGGTATCACTGATAGTGCCTGCAAGAACCAGTTGGTCGTGGTTAGCGTACAGTACGGTCCTTTCAACACATATATCCCGATCAGATCAACGACCATTGGTAAATCGAGAGTCGCTAAAGATCCGATGATTATGCATACATCTTGGAGATCGAATAGTGACATCGCGAGTGTTACTAGGCAAACCCATTTACCTAAAACACATCCAGTACTCTGGCCAGAGATCCATACACTATTGTCTCCTCAGATAGCATAGGATATCCACGCATGAAAGCGAGCGGTGAATCCTCGACAACGAAGCATCGACTCCTACATGCATCGGGACTTCACCCAATCCCGCCGCCTAATGACCCCAAATGAGTCGGCAAACGGGTCAAAGTGAGGCGCCTATCATGTAGAGTCTCAATGACGTTTTGAGTAGTGAGGACTAATCAGTACAACCAAGACCTCGGACTTATCCACTCGACAAATGGTAACCACTTGGAAAGTCCGAACGAGGGTAGTTCGATAGATCACCAGGTCACTATCCATCTGAATGCTCAGAACATCACAATGTTCCCTACCAATGAAACATGGTACTTCACATCGCAGATGCTAGTCTCAAGCTCGGGCGGCCTTATCCTCATTTTGACGGCCCAATCGACTAGGAACGAATTCAGAATACACAGTGACTATTAGATGTATTTCATGATAGCCATCATATCCACTATCACATCTAACATACACTATGGTGCATTCTAGGTCTTTATCCAACACAATTGTTAACATTATAATCATAATGAAGATAAAGAATGCCATAAATAAATGCGAATTTCATAAATAAAGATTGTCATGTACAAGAGTCAATAAAACCCACACGCCACAAGTTGGCTAGTTGGACATCTACTCTAACACCCAGAAATCACAATTTCGTGACAATTTTAATCCAAAAGCTGATTAGCCATTAAATCATACTTAACGAATTTCTAGTCCTCACATACAGTGAAGAAACACCCACTACCCAGGATCGAGGATTTGTTTGATCAGTTGCGGGGGCTTCGGTTTTCTCAAGATTGATTTGAGATCTGGTTACCATCAGTTACAAGTCAGAGAGGAGGACGTGTCCAAGACTGCATTCCGAACGCGTTACAGCCACTACACGTTTTTTATGATGCCGTTTGGACTGACGAATGCCCCAGCGATCTTCATGGGTTTGATGAATCGAGTTTTCTGGCAGTACATAGATCAGTTCATTATCGTATTCATCGATGACATCTTAGACTACTCGAGGATCTTAGAGGAGCATAGACAGCATTTGTAGACCGCACTACAGACTCTGAGAGGGCACACATTGTCTGCTAAGTTAAGTAAGTGCGCGTTTTGGCTTGAGCAGGTGGCGTTTTTGGGGAATATCATTTCTAGGGATGGGATTTCAGTCGACCCATCGAAAGTTGAGGCAGTACAGAACTGGGGGATTCCGAAGAATGTAGCAGAGATTCGCTTGGTTTTAGCCGGATATTACTGTAAGTTCATCAAGGGATTTTCTTCGATTTCAGTGCACTTGACAGCCCTGAACAAGAAGAATGTGAAGTACGTGTGGAGTCCCGAGTGTCAGAGGAGCTTTGATCAGTTCAAAGAGGCTCTCACATCAGCATCGGTCTTAGCGATGCCGGTAGATCAGGAGGATTTCGTGGTGTATACAGATGCTTCCCTGAGAGGTTTGGGTGCAGTTCTGATGCAGGGTGGAAAAGTCATTGTGTATGCATCGAGACAGTTGAAGAGTTATGAGCAAAACTATCGGACGCATGATCTGTTGCTTGCAGCAGTAGTGTTCGCACTGAAGATTTGGAGACACTACTTGTACGGTGAGAAGTGTCAGATTTTCACCGACCATAAGAGCCTCAAGTACCTTCACCTAGAAGGAGCTGAATATGAGGCAGCGCAGAAGGCTGGAGTTGGTTAAGGACTATGATTGCGACATTAGCTACCATCCGGGTAAGCTAATGTAGTAGTAGACGCGTTGAGCCGAAAAACTTCAGCGGTGGCGTGCTTATCAGTAGAGCGACCATTGCAGACGGAGATTCAAAGGTTCGGGTTGGAGTTTTATTCAGGGGGCTGTGCTCCCAATCTAGCAGCGCTCAAAGTTCAGCCGACTCTTCGAGACTGGATTAGGGACAGACAGGACACTGACGAGCAGTTACAGTAGTGGAGATAGAGAGATGAGGCTAGAGGCGGGGTCTATATTCAATTGAGGATGGGATCACTCGTTTCAGAGGACGTATGTGGGTGCCGGATACTGATCAGTTGAGAGCTGAGATCTTATCAGAGGCTCATGCATCGACGTACTCCATCCACCCAGGGAGTACAAAGATGTACAGGGATTTACAGACTCTTTATTGGTGGTCTAGGATGAAGAAGGACATCGGACGATTTGTATCCGAGTGTTTGACCTGTCAGCAGGTCAAGTCAGAGCACCAGCGACCAGCAAGGTTGCTTCAGCCTCTACCTATCCCTGAATGGAAATGGGAGAACATTACGATGGATTTTGTGGTTGGGTTACCCAGGAGTCCCAGAGGCTACACTGTGATTTGGATGATTTTTGACCGAATCACCAAGTACGCGCATTTCCTGCCGGTGAATATCACTTTCACGTTGACGCAGTATGTAGAGCTATACATTAGAGATATTTTTAGGCTTAACGGAATTCAGTCTCTATTGTGTCAGATCGGGACACCAGGTTTACATCGGCATTTTGGAGGAGCTTGCACACCACGTTGGGGACTAAGTTACTATTCAGCACAGCTTTTCACCCTCATATGGGTGGCCAATCCGTGAGAATCATACAGATTCTAGAGGATTTACTGAGGGAATGCATGATAGATTTTCAGGGTACTTGGGATTCTAGATTGCCCTTGGTAGAGTTCACGTACAATAACATCTTTCAGGCGTCGATTGGGATGGCTCCCTACGAGGCTCTGTACGGGAGAAGGTGTAGGTCTCCCGTGCACTGGGATGAGGTTGGTGAGAGAGTATTGACTGGACCATAGATGGTGCAGAGATAGTGAACATTGTGACAATGATACGAGATCGGATGAGGACAGCCCCAGAGTCATCAGAAGAGTTATGTCGATCATAGACGACGAGATCTGGGGTTGGCCATAGGGGATCACGTGTTCGTGAGGATATCACCCATGAAGGGCGTGATGCGTTTTGGTCGGAGAGACAAGCTCAGTCCGAGATTCACTGGACCATTCAAGATTTTGGAGAGGGTCGATACGTTGGCGTATCGGATAGCACTACCACCCAGTCTGTTAGCAGTGCATAATGTGTTCCATGTATCGATGCTATGGAAGTATGTCCCCAATCCATCGCATGTGCTAGATTTTGAGCCGCTTCAGTTAGCACCAGACCTATCTTTTGAGGAACGACCTGAAACGAACCGTACTCTAGAAATTTTTTTTAAATCATGTGCGGAATAAATAAACTAAAAGGTATGGGTCGTTCCCTTTAAAAATTTCTCAACATTACTTTAAACAATAAATGAATATTTTAAAACATAAAATCATTCATACTGTTCAAAAACCAGATTAAGTAAAAATAGCATAAACTGATCATGACAAATAAATTACTGAAAAGTGTATCATAACATAGATAAAACGTCAGAGTGGCCATGGGGTACAGCTGCAGCGGGCGCTCAGAGGTCCTCACGGCCAGTAGGGATAAACTCATCAGCAGTCTCACCTGCACCATTTAAACCTAGTGAGCCCAGAGGCCCAACATGCTCTATATTTTTAAATAGAAAAGTACATATAATAAAACCACATGCAAACACATAAGCATAATGAAATAACATTAAAACATGCATGCATGGATGGTCGTAAAACATGGTTCGTAACTCAGTCGTAACGTATCATAATCATATGGCATACATAATAAGGCATGACATAACGTAACATAAAAACGTATGAGTCGTATACGTGACATGTGAGCGGGCGTATGATTGATCAATCAAAAGAACCAAAGTACGTGGCGGTGCGGTTCACCCGACCTTACCTCAGGATCCCACACCACATAAGCATAATGAAATAACATTAAAACATGCATGCATGGATGGTCGTAAAACATGGTTCGTAACTCAGTCGTAACGTATCATAATCATATGGCATACATAATAAGGCATGACATAACGTAACATAAAAACGTATGAGTCGTATACGTGACATGTGAGCGGGCGTATGATTGATCAATCAAAAGAACCAAAGTACGTGGCGGTGCGGTTCACCCGACCTTACCTCAGGATCCCACACACCTCTATACTGTCACTTCACCATGTCGTGATCACATGGATCCATAGGCTCGTAATACATTAAAACAGGGGATCCTTGGGCCCGGTATCCCGACTGGCTCCCATCATTAAAATTGCCACAAATCACTTCAATCCCTAGGGTTTTCCTTTAAAACATTCCTTTAACGTTTCATAAATTCTCATGATGCGTGCATTTCATAAAAACATGCAACTTAAAAGACTTAGTCCGTCAATATATATTTAATTCCTTCATTTAAAATATTATCGTACATAAAATACTACATATTAATTAAATATATATTCACGGGCATCTACATTTTCTACTCCGGTCAAGTACTGGTTCAGGTGTCTAGTCCACTACTCCTAAGCCCAAAAAGAACCTAGACTTAACTTAAAATTGAAATTTGGCCTTATACATGCCTTGGCTCATAACTTTAAATTCAACCTTTAAAAATTTCCAAAATGCTCCATCCTTTACTAAAAATCAAATATTTAAAATTTGGCTAAATAAAGACGCATTGACCAATTTTGACTAAATAAAATCCCAATGACCTTAATTTTGACTTTAAAACTTAAAATAAAATATTAGGTCCAACAATATTTAAAAGTTTGATAAATATTTTGACTCAAAACATTTGACCTACAATTCTTAAAATTGGATCTAAAACTTTTAAAATTAAAATATCCGGTCCAGAAATAAAATAAGTTGGACCAAACTTAAAATATTTTGACTCGGCCCTCGACGAATCGACCCGGTCCACCCGAACCCAACCAACCGATCCAGCTGAATCGGCCGGCCCATGCAAACCATAAACCTAGACTCACAACATACACACATGCGGCGCCTCCCACGACCAGCCGCGGCTCTCCCCTTTCGGCCGCCCTACTCCGGTCGCCCATGGCCGGAGCCTCGCCGGCTGGACCACCCCAAGGTCCAGCCGTTTCCACCTGACCTACTCCTGGCTCGAGCCGTAGACCACAAGGCCGAACGAGACACGCAAATGGAGGGTCACGCGGCGCACGGTGAAGGGGCGATCGCTCCATCTTCATGGTTCAGCCATGATCCATCCCTTAACACCCACCATGGACCACTTAATGACCTCCATAGACCACCATGAACCATCTCCAAGTCCCTAGAACATCCCTTGGCCGAAACATTACAAGAAATATGCAAAGATGCGTTAGAAATTCATTATCCGTGCATGATCCGTAAACGTAAACGTAGATCTCATGAATTCACATGCAAAACATACACTAATTCATTAAAAACAGTTTAATATAGCTTAAATGGTTAGAAAAAGGGAAGATATCACATGCCTTTGTTGGATAAAGAGAAGATCTGCGAGTTACCGACGTGTAGGACGCGAGATCGGGACTAGACCACCTTTAATTCACCCAAAAACTTGAAGAAACCGATGGGGTTGTGCAAAAGGGGGAGGGGACGGCTATGGTAAAGAGAGGAGGCTAGGGTTTTGCACAAAAATTGTGTTTAGGGGAGAATGAGATGTGATACACAAGACCCCTCTAAGGATAGCATAGGTTAGGAAAATTGAAAGAGCTTTTTCCCATTAAACCCTCACTAAAATATGTTTTAACTCCCAAAGCATGCCTCGAACTTAAATTTTCGTAATAATAATAATTGCAGATATTTGCAAAATATGGAAAAACTCATTAAAATAGCCCGTATAGGCGAAAAACGGGTCCCCTCAAAAATAATCATAAAAACCCCAATTTTCTAAAATTGTTGCTTAAAAATAATAAATTTGCTCTTAAAATTCTAAGGGCATAAAAATCTCAAATAGTTTTCATCTTGGTCGTCCCTATTCTCGTCCACGCGTCCGGAACTCAAACAGCCTAAAAACATTCATGCATATCATGAAACAATAAAACCATCATTAAATCACATAAAATAGCATATAATTTTCTAAAATACTTTTTTCCCTAGTCATGCACTCGTTTCTACGTAATTAGGATTTTCTGGGTGTCACACGATCAGTACAGATCTTGGCATGAGAGGAACGCAGGCTTAGGGCGTGGAGTATTCCGATGGTCAAGGTCCGGTGGTAGAATCAAGAGAGGATGAGGCTACCTAGGAGACCGAGACGATATGTGGACACACTATCCAGAGCTTTTCGGTACGTAACTTAATTTCGAGGAAAAATTTCTTAAACGGGGGAGAGTTGTAACGCCCAGAAATCCTGATTACGTGAGAATGAGTGCATGACTAGGGGGACAATTATTTTTTTAGAAACTTATTTGTCATTTTATGTGATTAAGTGTTAATTTAAAGTTTTAAGGTGTTCATGCCATGTTATTAGCCTGATTGAGTTTCGGACGCGTGGACGAGAATGGAAACGACCGAGGTGTAAGTTTATTTGAATTTTTAATCCCTCATGTTTTTTTTAAGAGCTAAGATTTATAATTTTTAAGCAGTATTTACGAAAAATAATATTGTTATGTATAATTATCGAGGGGAAACCATTATTTACCAATACGGGCTATTTTAGTGAACTTTGCTACCTTTTAAAAGTTATAGGATTTCATATTACGAAAATAAAGAGTTTAAGGTGTAATTTTTGAGTTTTATTTAGCATTTTAATTGGTGGGAGGGCTAATGAGGGAAAACTCTTTTATTTTCCTAACTTAAAATATTGAGAGGGGTCTTTTGGAACATTATTCTTTTCTTGCAACCCTAATTATATTTGAAAACCCTAGCCTCCCTCTCCCTCTCATCTTTTCGCCGCCTCGCCTCCCCTCTAGCGCGAGTTTCATCAAATTTTTGGTGTGGTTTCAAGTTTGATCGTCCCTATCTCGAGTCCTCCGTCCCGGTAACGCGTATCCTACGTGATTCTTCAAAAAGGCACGCTCTATTCTTCCTCTTTCTCACCATTTAAATCATATTACATTGTTTTTAAATGATGTTGCATGATTTGTATATGTTATGATTAGATGTATGCTTGTTGTTTGAGATCCATGCATGTATCACGATTTTTAACGCGTATTTGATCCATTTCTTGATGTGCTTCGGTCATGGACGATTCATGGGGCTTGGGTTCGAGTCATGGTGGTTCAGTGGTGGTCCAAAGCTAGGTAGAAGGGGGGCTCGGCCGCCTGGTCGAGCCAAGGCCGAGACAAGTTGGCCATTTTCTCGTGCGGCACTCGGCGGCCTCCTTTGCGTGCGTCGATCGGGCCATGCAAGACATGATTTGAGCCGTGGCTCGGTCCAGAGGAACCGGCCGGACCTGGGGGTGGTCCTGCCGATGTGGTTCTGGCCAAGGGCGGCCGGAACAGTGCGAACGAGTGGAAGAAGTCGTTGGTGGTTGTTGGCGGCCGCGGCTAGGGTTTAGTGGTTCGATTGGGCCGGTTGGGGCGGTCCAGTTGGATCGGGACGGGTCAGTCAAGGGTCGGGTAAAATTATTTTAAGTCGCGTCCGAGTTATTTTATTTCTGGATCGGGTATTTTTATTTTAAAGTTTAAAGTCTATTTTAAGCGTTTTGGGCCGAATATTTTTAAGTCAACTTTTAAAGTCAAAATATCTTTTATTTATGGACCTAATAATTGTATCAAATTTTAAAGTCTAATTTTTATTCAATGGGATTGTTATTTTGTAAAGTTTTATTGTGATTTTAAATTGAAGGATCGAGTACTTTTATCAATTTTGTAATTAAATTTGAGTTTAATTGGTCAAGTCGAGTTTGGGGTTAAGTTATAGTTTAAGATCCAGGTCTAGGCTTTTGGGCTTAGAATTAGTGGGCCAGTCACTTGAATCAGTTCTTGACCGGAGGATGAAGGAAAAATGTAGAAGCACATGAATATATATTTAATTATATATGTAGTATTTTAAGTGTATGAATATGTTAATGTTAACGATGGAATTAAATATATATTGACGGGCTAATCCTTTCAAATTGCATATTTATGACGTACACACATCATGAAAGTTTTACGAAATGTTTGAAGGCATGGAAGAAAAGAAAATATTTTGTGAGAAATTGAAGTGGTTTGTGGCAATGATGAGCGAAATCGGGATACTGGGCCCGATTAATCTCTGTTGATGTTATAATGAGATTATGCATCTATGTGTTCACGACATGGTGAAGTAGCAGCATAGAGGTGTGATGGATCCTGAGGTAAGATCGGCTGAACCGCATCACCACGTACGTTGGTTCTTATGATTGATCAATCGTTAATGTAATGGCCCACACATCATGGATACGACTCACACGTCTTTTATGTTATGTTATGTTCATGCCTCATTATGTTATGATATACGATCATGTACTGTTACGAATAGTTTTGATGCCATTATTTACGATCATTCATGCATGCATGTTTTAAAGATATTTTACGATATGTATGTGCTTGCATGTGGTTTTATTATATGTACCTTGTTATTATCAAATACAGCATGCTGGGTCTTTAGACTCACTAGGTTTAAATGGTACAGGTGATACTGCAGATGATTTTATTCTGACTGGTGGTGAGGACCTCTGATCACCCGCTGCAGCTGCTATCCCGTGACCACTCAGATGCTTTCACTTATTTTATTAGACATGTTCAGTTTTCCGCAACTTTTTACGTACTCTAAATTTTAAGCCAGTATGACTGATTTAACATTTTGAGATTTATTTATGTTTTAAATTGATGTTGAGGAAAGATTATTAAAGGTTGAAATTTATATAATTTAAGGAATGTTTATTCTGCATTTTATTTCCGAAAAAAAATTCTAGAGTACGGTTCGTTTCATTTAATGTCTCTTGTTCGGTTAAAAGGGGTTGTAGAATTACCTTTTGTATTCCATTCCTAGATGCCTCTGGTTTACTTTAATGTTTGGTTTTATTCCCTACTTTGCCCTCCTCTCGTCCTGCCATGTGTGGACGCCAAGTAGAGGCTGAGCTTCCGGCTTGATAGGCGGTGCGTCCAAATCCTCGTCTCTTGATATGTTGCTCCACCTTGATCTCCATTTGCACCATCTCATCCAAGTCAATGTAGTGCCTAAGCTCCACTTGTTCATGTGTGGACGCCAAGTAGAGGCTGAGCTTCCGGCTTGATAGGCGGTGCGTCCAAATCCTCGTCTCTTGATATGTTGCTCCACCTTGATCTCCATTTGCACCATCTCATCCAAGTCAATGTAGTGCCTAAGCTCCACTTGTTCTTGAATTTCTCGATTCAGGCCACACAAAAACCTCGTCATTGTAGCCTCATCATCCTCCTCAATATAGTCCTAATCATTGCGGTTTCCATCTCCTTGTAATAATCCTCCACACTCTTTGTTCCCTGCCTCAAGCTTTGTAACCTCTTAAACATCTCTCGATAATAGTGGTTGAGTACAAACCTCCTCCTCATAACTCTCTTCATTTCACCCCATGTCTCAATAGGCCTCTCATTGTACCTCTTCTTATTGGCCACTAGTTGGTCCCACCACAGAAGTGCATAATCCGAAAACTCCACTACCGCCAACCTAACTTTCTTAAGTTCGGAGTAATGGTGGCATCAAACCCGAACTCTACCCTCTTTTCCCACTCGAGATACGCCTCCGGGTTGGATTTTCCTCGAAATGAAGGAATCTTCATCTTAATGCTACCCACATTATCATCCTCTCTCGCCCCCTCATTATATCTCCCACTCAATGCTGCATGTCTACCCCTGTCGTACCCTTGTTCTCTCTTATTCCTACCCCAATTCTCACTGTGACCCTCAGACTCATCCTCCCCCTCAATTTACTCTCGCTTTTTCTGGATTTGGGCTTACCTCCACTCGCACTAACCTCCAGTCTACTCATTATTAAGGAGTTCCAATTCGGCTCTTACCATCCTAGTTACTTCACCGAACAAGGCTTCCATTTGAACCTTGAACAGCCCTGGGTTCAAACCATAGACCACCTCCTTCTCGGGCCTTTGTTCCGAAATTTTTACCTGCAAGAAAAGGTTCGAGAAAAAAAAAATTTGTGCCTCACCCAAAGCCTCACTATTCACTCCAAGGAAATCACTCACGCTCAGGTGTGTTTCTGTAGCGCCCCAAAATCCGTAGGACCACAATTTCTAGTCCTTTTTAATTTAAGGACCCTTTTCGAAATTTCATACTTCAGCTTGTTCATTTGTTTGTAAGCTGGTTTATTATTTTCAAATTTTTTACAGGAGGCAGAGGTCTGAGCAGGTGTCGCCCCAAGCACAAACAGAGAGATTTCTCAGATTTTGCAAATAAAATGATTTTGGATGGGAGATGGCTCTTTCCCGACTTGAGTAACGCTTTTACAAATTAAAATAGTGACAGGGGACTTTTAACAAAATTTTGAGAAGTAAGCATGGTACACCATGCCTACTCGAGTGTTTTTCCCCTTACACCCACCAACTCCCATGCCTATTGTCCTTATGAACTATAAGTTCCATTATTTGCAAGAAACTTTCATTTTCATCTAAAACCAGTGGAGCTCGTCGTTGTGCTTGAGGAGACTTGCTGTGGTGACCTGCTGTGCTCTGTGTTCCCAGTATTGAGGCAAGTAAATCTGATTCATGCTACGCCATGAAAGCATATATTGATTCCTTTCAGTTCTGTGATTGCTTGCCTGAGTTATGATCAGTTTCAGTTATTGTTCATGCCTCTGTTGGTTTTGAAAAATATGTATGTTGTTTCGGGAGTTTCCGTCGGAAACTCAAATGATGTTTCCGCAAAAGATGTTGTTTACATTTCTGAGCATGACTGTGAGGATTGAGAAACTCGAATTTAGAATTTTAGAATTTTCAGATTTCAGAATTTCAGATCTCTCTTAGAATAATTGTCAGGCCTCGTGCTCTAAGCAGAGTAAAACATACAAACACATGCGGAAGCTATTAAAAAGCGGGTAAAATTTTCGCTTTTGGCCTGACGATTTAAAATAATATAATTTAAAATACCGCAATACTCAAAATATATCCCAATTTAAAGAAACAACCAACAATATAGCATAACAACAGCAACAACAACATGTATCAGACTCCAACAACAATATACAATAATGAAGCATAGGGCATCCCCCTGGCTAACTATACTGATACATATAAATATGCTATACGCATCTGGGATACTCTAACCACCTCCTGGGGCACAGCCAGCTGGGTTAAAACCACGACCAGCTGTAAAAACTGGATTTCCTGAAAACAACACAAACAAGGAAAGCAACCAAGCCCCAGAGGGACATGGGGTCAAATCCCAGTACGGAGAGCAACTATAAAACAGCAGTAAACAGCAAGAATAAAATGCAGATGCTATGCATGCAACCACATATAAATATGCTATACGCATCTGGGATACTCTAACCACCTCCTGGGGCACAGCCAGCTGGGTTAAAACCACGACCAGCTGTAAAAACTGGATTTCCTGAAAACAACACAAACAAGGAAAGCAACCAAGCCCCAGAGGGACATGGGGTCAAATCCCAGTACGGAGAGCAACTATAAAACAGCAGTAAACAGCAAGAATAAAATGCAGATGCTATGCATGCAACCAGGGACAACAGCCGAAGGCTACAACCAAGGAAGGGAGCCAAAGAACTAAATGCACAGCTCAACGGAAATCTGCAACAGAATATGTGGCCACGGTGAGTGTAGGACATGTGGGTGCTACCCACTCACCCCTACTCGCCCACCCTTACCAGATTCATCAACAACCCAACCTATAAACTTTGGTAGCTAGCCACTCGGCGCATAGGGAAATGAGAGTGCGGAATCACCGATCGCCCTCGCATCCTGGTAAGAAAATAGAGAAACAACAACGAACAAAGGCTGCAATAGCTGAATGGAATGCGTGTATGCAACATGCTGGTACAACAAACATATAACCATATGAAACACAACAATTACACATGGTAAGCATACACAGCTCTCACACAGAGCAACAACACCGTACGGCAATCCAAACACAGCCATCTCGCAATTTATCCAAGCCAGGTTCCACGCTGAATTACAAGCTCAAGATCCATACCTTATACTTTCTGTGCAACAAACACTAAAATCAAAGGTCCCGAGAAATCTGGATATCAACCTGTCGAAGCACACGGGGCATAAATCCCAGGGACGCTAATACACAGAAAGCACGGCTGGGAGTCATACACTCACACCAGCAGCTGATTCCAACAATACCACTAACATGAAGCTTAAACAAAGGATAAAACTAAGATCTCAACAACAATTCGAAGTTCTACCTCAACGACGCAACACACGGCCGAAGACAGCAACTTCGCGATCTCGCTCTAGCCAACAACCGCCTCCAGGAATGGTATAGAAGGGAAGAGCTTCTCGAGAGAAGTCCAACGCTACCTCGCACGTACCAAACAACGGTCGGAAACGACAGGAATTCACCGGAGAAACTCACGGTGAACAGTACTAGGGTTCGAGAAACAGAGGTCGACAATTAGGAGAATTTTACTAAGTATGGGATCTGGTATCTCAAATCAAAGACCAAGTCTTTCTTAAATAAATCTCGCGACTGCTGAAATCTGGTTAAAATCATGCACCGACAAAAACTGATCCCTCTACAAGATAACGCATGCGCTAACAAAACGGCGTCGCTCAGGACACGTCATCAAATCTGGTCGCTACCGCTAAATGCTGGAAACATGCTACGCACACAACAACGATCGCTACAGGAGAGTTTACCAGCGTTGACGTCTGTTCCCAGAACTCGCGCTACACACAACAGATCTCTTCTTACGCGAGCAGACCTCTCCCTAGCGCTAGACCAAATACGACGTCGCACCAACTTATCCAAACGACAGCGTTTCCATAAAATATAAAACGACGCAGCTTCGCACACGTCAACAAATCTGAAGACAGCACGCTAAAGCTAAAACATTGATCGCTGGCAACAGATCTCTCCCGCAAGCGTTCACCAAAACGGTACAGTTTCCTTCACGCTACAGGAACTTGCTGCCAACATCCAAAATAACACAAGTTCTAACAGATAACCTTACGTCATCACATCTGATTGCTAACTCAACCGATAATCAACAGCAACGCTGACATCAGCCATTGCTACGCCAACGCGAAAGCAAAAATATGACGTCATCAAATCTGCCAACAGATTCAAACTCGAAAAATTCCAAAATTACGAAAACTTCCATAAATGCTCTAAATGTGAAATCTGACCCAAAAATGAAAACAAAACATCCAAACAGAGATCTGAACCATCAGAAATCTCCAAAAACCGATTAATTCCAAAAAAATAATCTTAATTACATTTCAGGTCTCACATTTCTCCCCCACTTAAAAGGATTTCGTCCTCAAAATCAAACAGCAATCTGGAAATACAACTCAACAAGAGCAAGCCAAAACAGAACTTCACTTAACACAAGCCAAGAGTTCAAAATAACTGAGCAAACAATCAACAACAACTAGGGAAGAAATACAACCAAAAGCTACAAACTACTGGAAATTTAGCTCAACAGCTACTCAAACAGATGCGGCCACTCGCGCTGAATCTTTTCTTCCAGCTCCCAAGTAGCTTCTTTCCTACCATGCTTGCTCCATTGTACCATCACCAACGGAATGGTCTTATTCCTCAAAATTTTTCTCTTTTCTGCCTAGGATCTGCAACGGGTATTCCTGATAGCTCGACGACTGATCTAGCTCAACCTCGTCAGTTCTAAGCACATGAGATGGATCTGGCTCATACTTCCTCAACATGGAAACATGGAAGACGTCATGAAGAGAATACAACTCTGGCGGCAACAACAGCCGATACGCTAAAGGGCCATTCCTCTCAACAATCTCATACGGTCCGACGTAACGAGGGACTAACTTTCCCTTGTGTCCAAAGCGCATGACACTGCAAAACGGAGAAAATTTGAGGAAAACATGATCACCAACCTGAAACTCTAGAGGTCGACGCCTCTCATTCGTATAACTGGCTTGGCGATCGTGGGTAGCTTTCATCCACTGTCTAATAAGATCCACATGATCTTTCATTTGCTGCACAAAGTCAGGGGCAGATAACTGCTTCTCCCCCACTTCTTCCCAACATACCGGCGATCTGCACTTCCTGCCATACAAATCCTCAAAAGGCGACATGCCAATCATCACCTGATAGCTGTTATTGTAGGAAAACTCTACTAAAGACAACGCGTCTTGCCAGCTACCTCCGAAATCCAACACAACAGCTCGTAACATATCCTCCAACGTCTGGATAGTTCTCTTAGATTGGCCATCTATCTGGGGGTGATATGCGGTGCTCATTGCCAATCTGGTACCCAACGCTGTTTGCAAACTCTTCCAAAACCTGGAAGTAAATCACGGATATCGGTCGAAAACAATCGAAACAGGCACACCGTGCAGTCTAACAACAAAATCAACGTACAGTTTCGCCATTTCTTCAACGAGAAAGTCATCCCATAGGGAATAAAATAGTGCAGACTTTGACAATCGGGATGCGTCAAGAAATCCATAGCAATGTGCTCCCAATTCCATTGGGGCACTTCCAAACTCTGTAACAGACCACCAGGTCTCATCCGTTTGGCCTTAACCATCTGACAATTCAAACAACGAGCGACAAAACCAGCAACATCACTCTTCAGGCCAGCCCACCAGAAGTGCAGCTTCAAAGCATGGTACATCTTCCGTGCACCAGGATGAACACTGTGTCTGCTATAGTGCGCTTCTCGAAGGATCTCCTCCTTCAAATCAATGAGGTTAGGCACAACCAGCCTGCCACGAAACCTCAAGCAACCATCAGACGAGACAGAATAATCCTCAAGTTCGCCAGCCCTGGCCTTCAACTTCAACTCGTGGATGGAAGGGTAGTCCTTTGAGCTGCTCGAATAGTCGAAACAATCTGCGGCTCCACTTGGAACGATGAAACCACAACACAATCTTCAGCCGGGTAGAATCTCCAACCCGTAGTGTTAAGATGCTCCTGATCCTTAGAGATGTACAACGAAGCGAGCATCTCACTAGCTTTCCTGCTCAAAGCATCGGCCACTACGTTCGACTTCCCAGGCTGGTACTTGATCTCACAATCAAAGTCCTTCAGCAGCTCCATCCAACGACGTTGTCTCATGTTCAAGTCAGGCTGTGAAAACAGATATTGCAAACTCTTGTGGTCCGAGTACACCACAAACTGCTCGCCATACAGGTAGTGACGCCAGATCTTTAGCGCAAAAACCATTGCTGCAAGCTCCAAATCATGGACTGGATAACGAGTCTCGTGCGGTTTCAACTGCCGCGAGGCATACGCAATGACTCGATCATTCTGCATCAAAACACAGCCCAATCCATTTAGCGAAAAGTCAGAACTGTTGGTGATCCGGATCCGCCCCCGGCGAGGCAGCGGAAGAACATAGAATAAACAGCCGGGAGACGATCAATACGAAGAAATCAATAACAATTATCGACATACATAGGGGGTTCAAAACCACTACCTTGCTGGCACTTGTGACTGGCTCCAACCGTAGTTACAATAACGTCGGCTCTTCTCGGTAGACTGCGATAGATATCGCCAATCCGGTCCACGACCAGAACCGAGATTCCTTTGTCAGCCTGCACTAGAAGCACTAACGAATTCTGCACGAACGGATTCTCCTCGAAAAACTAGGCCGGAACGATTTTCGGCGAAGCGGCGGCGGCGTGAGGTAATTTGAAGAGAGGGGCGGCGGTTTGCACTTAGGGTTAGGTTTTATGAGAGAGTTGTTCAAGTTATAATCAAGTCTCTTAAGTATATATAAATAGATTAAGTGTTGGACATGGACCGGCCCAACGGGCCCGGGTCCAACAATGAACATTCAGTTCATCTCCACCACCGAGACTTCATCGTAACTCCGATCGCCGATCAGATCGGACCGATCGACTCAGTTTCCGAAACTGAATAATATGATCTGAAAAACCGTTTTTCAGAACCCAGTGCAAAATGACCGTTTTGCCCCTCAACAGTGGGAAACCTCGGTTTGACCCCTGTTGACTTGTAGGAAGTCGCACTTCCCGAAATCCTCTTCTCGTGCTCAACACATTGAGCTGAGTATCCGTGCGGGAATCTCGAATCTAGTACTTGTGTGACCCTCAATGGTTCAGGGATACAGCTAGCCGTGGGCCCACAACCATTGTGTCTCCGGAATCACAATTCCGGACTTGCCCAACGGATCATGGTAAAGCGTCTAGCAACATCGCCCCATGATCCCCTAGGTATCACTGATAGTGCTTGCAAGAACCAGTCGGTCGTGGTCAGCGTACATTACGGTCCTTTCAATCCATATATCCCGATCAGATCAACGACCATTGGTAAATCGAGAGTCGCTATAGATCCGATAGCTATGCATACATCTTGGAGATCGAATAGTGACATCGCGAGTGTAACTAGGTAAACACATTTACCTAATACACTTCTAGTACTCTGGCCAGAGATTTATACACTATTATCCCCTCAGATAGCATAGGATATCCACGCATGTCTGCGAGCGGTGAATCCTCAGCAACGATGCACCGACTCCTACATGCATCGGGATCTCACCCAATCCCGCCGCCTAATGACCCCAAGTGAGTCGGCAAACGAGTCAAAGTGAGAAGCCTATCATGTAGAGTCTCAATGACGTTTTCGAGTCGTGAGGACTCATCAGTACAACCAAGACCTCGGACTTATCCACTCGACAAATGGTAACCACTTGGAAAGTCCGAACGAGTGTAGTTCGATAGATAGTGACCGCTCAGAACATCACAATGTTCCCTACCAATGAAACATGGTACTTCGCATCGCAGATACTAGTCTCGAACTCGGGCGGCCTTATCCTCATTTTGACGGCCCAATCGACTAGGAACATGTTCAGAATACACAGCGACTATTAGATGTGTTTCATGATAGCCGTCATACCCACTATCACATCTAACATACGCTTTAGTGCATTCTAGGTCTTTACTCAACGCAATTGTAAATCATTACACACATAATGAAAGTAAAGAACGCCATATAAGTAAATGCGAATATCATATATAAATACTGTTCGTACAAGAGTCTATAAAACCCACACGCCACAAGTTGGCTAGTTGGGCATCTACTCTAACAATCTCCCACTTGCCCTAAAGCCAACTACTCATCAGACGCAGTCCCATTGTTTCGCGATGTTTTTCAAACAAGGGTCCTGGCAAGGGCTTCGTGAGTGGATCAGCAACGTTGTCCGCATAGGCGACTCTCTCAACAGCTATGTCACCTCTAGCCACAATATCCCGGATTATGTGGTATTTCCTCAGTATGTGTTTGGATCTTTGGTGAGACCTAGGCTCCTTTGCTTGCGCAACGGCACCCGTGTTGTCGCAGTACACCAGGACTGGACCAACTCCATTAGGAATGATGCCCAAATCTTGGACGAAATTCCTTATCCAAACGGCCTCCTTAGCAGCAGTTGATGCTGCAATGTACTCAGCCTCAATGGTTGAATCCGCGATGGTGTCTTGCTTGGAACTCTTCCAAGAGACAGCACCACCATTGAGCATAAATACAAATCCAGAGGTTGATTTCGAATCATCCACGTCACACTGGAAGCTTGAATCAGTGTAGCCTTCCAGTTTCAGTTCACCACCCCCATAGACCATGAACATATTCTTAGTCCTTCGTAAGTACTTAAGAATATCCTTCACGGCCTTCCAATGTAATTGGCCGGGGTTGGCCTGGTAGCGGCTCGTGACACACAGAGCATATGCAACATCCGGTCTAGTCGAGATCATGCCATACATAATACTACCTATAGCCGAGGCATATGGTACACGTGCCATACTCTCTATCTCTTCATCAGTCTTTGGACACATAGACTTAGATAGAGTGACCCCGTGGCACATAGGTAGGTGTCCTCTCTTGGACTCTTCCATAGAGAACCTCTTAAGTATGGTATCGATGTAGGTAGCTTGGGTGAGTCCGAGCATCCGTTTAGATCTATCCCGATAGATCTGTATTCCAAGAATATAAGATGCTTCACCCATGTCCTTCATCGAAAATCTACTAGACAACCATACTTTAGTTGACTGCAGCATTCCTACATCATTCTCAATGAGTAGAATGTCGTCAACATAAAGTACTAGGAACGTCACAGCGCTTTTAACTACCTTTTTATA
>KV014939.1:62311-90756 GCA_001598015.1 Dorcoceras hygrometricum | reverse complement strand
GTCCAGTGGTCACTGCGAGTGACACTGAGGATGAGATAGCAACTGTGGATGTTGCTCCTGCTGTTGGAGTTCAGCAGGTCGAGGAATTTGTGGCCCCAATCTCTGCTGAAGATACGCTTAGTGCTGATGAGCAAATGTCACTGGATGATATACTCTTGACAATTCCAGTTGATATTCCTCTGCCCTCCACCTGCATGGAAGTTACGAAGATTTCGATGGGCAAATCTATAAAAATTCCAGGCGTTTCGAAGTGGACCTGGTTTCTGAAAAGTCATCCTAGTATTCCTGTCAATGATAAAGGGAAGCAAATTTTGGTGGAGAAAGACCCTGTTAAGGGCAATCCTGCTGCAGAGCACTATTCTTTGATTTGTGCCGATATCGATTTGCTTGTGAGTTTGCGAGCACAAGTAATTGATGAGGTCGCTTCATTCCTTCATTCTTTTAGCCTGAAGAAACTGGCTATGATCAATTTTGAGGAAATGTATAGGAAGGAAGAACAGGTTTTGCACTGGGGAGAAACTAAGTCTCCTCAGGAAGCTATTCAGCGGGGCAATCCTGCTGCAGAGCACTATTCTTTGATTTGTGCCGATATCGATTTGCTTGTGAGTTTGCGAGCACAAGTAATTGATGAGGTCGCTTCATTCCTTCATTCTTTTAGCCTGAAGAAACTGGCTATGATCAATTTTGAGGAAATGTATAGGAAGGAAGAACAGGTTTTGCACTGGGGAGAAACTAAGTCTCCTCAGGAAGCTATTCAGCGGAAATTTTATATTCTGCTTAAGTATAGAACAGTTTTGGTGAGAGTGAAATTTCATCCAGGATGCACAAAATCGAGAAGAGCGTATGTGACTCCCTGAGGGATCAAGATGATATATTCAAAAATTTATCTCAGGGAGCACGACAAGAAGTCCGCACTATCGATGATGTCCACACTATTCGCTTCAATGAATTCCGCAAAAATGTCCTCACTCAGAATGCTTCTATCTTTCAAGGACTAGCGGATGTTCGACAAGTAGTGGATGCTGTTAATGCGAAAGTGGACATCATGGCCAAGCGCTTAAATGTTATTCAAAAGGATGCTGAGGCTACCAAGGAAGCCCTTTCCCACCAGCTTCTTGAATTCCAGAGTTCAGCACAGGAGAATCACAATGTTATTCATGCCCAGCTCAGTGAGCTTGTTGATTACATTCATAGGGGCAGTGCTGACAAAAAGGGGGAAAGTGGCAGCCGAGGACTTCAAAAGCCTGTGAATACTCAAAAAGAAGGCAGTGTTGTGACTCCATCGTTTGAGCAAAGAGTTCAAATGGCTCAGCGACGCATTGTTCAAACAGTACTTGATGCTGATGCCAATAGAGATGCAGCGGAGAGAGACAGAGAAAGAAGAAGAAAAGAAGCAAAGTCGTTGAAGAGAAGAAGAAAAGACTAGATTTTCTTTTCTGCTGATAATTCTTGTACACATCCTATGTACAATTTTTGTTGGTTAATAAAATTTGTTTTCCAGCAGATAGTGTGCAATTTATTTTTGCATATCTTTTGTCTCGGCTGCTGAAGCTTTGTCATCACCAAAAAGGGGGAAATTGTTGGAACTATATTTATAAGTTTTGGTGATAACAAAAATAAGACAAGATGCTATTGGACAATCGGTTGTCGCAGGAGTTTATCTTTCTACAGTAGCAAAGTCAGCAGTTGGAGTATTCGTGAGATTTCAGCAGATGGTATGAGATCAGCAGTTGAACAGTTTGAGTATTTCAGCAGATAGATTCATCAAGAGAAGTCAGCAGATGTTGTTGTCTCGACCAGCGAGTACAGTTTTGTGTTTCAGCGTGTTTTGCTAAGGACTGCTAAACGACAGCGTCTTGTTAAGTTAGAACGACGTCGTTGGAGTGCACATTTTCGTATCAGCAGATGAAGTATTCAGCAGATGCTTTGTTGAAGAAGTTCAGCAGTTGGTTAAGTCTATTTGTTGAAGATTGCGATACGACAGCGTTTGGTTAAGTTGGAACGACAGCGTTTTGATCATTTCAGTAGAAGCGTTCCTTAGACAAACCAGCAGATGCACTACATGTTGCTATCCAGCAGATGTATTACAAAGATAGCAAAATGGCGTCACTTGATTAAGTTGACACGACAATCGTTTTATTGCTAAAGGAATCAGCAGATGGAAAAACGCATATGCATATCAGCAGATGAATTCTTCCAAGCGTTTTTCCAGTCGAAGTTTTTGACAACGACGATGATGTAAGTGCTGATTTTCAAAGTAATTTCAGGCGCAAGAACAAAGTATTTCAAATACGATCGTTTGCTCTTAAGGAAAAGATCTTTTGGATCGTACAGCTACCTGGAATGAAGGAAACAAGTTAGGTACTATTTTGGGTGAATAGTACAGTGTACAGAGGCCGTTTTTCTATGCTTACACAAAAATGGAAAGAAGACAAATTGGCTCTGTGGATGAGCGTTTGACCCCCCCCCCTTCTGAACTCCTATTTGCTTAGTGATCCTATTTCCGGGACCATCAGTCCTCGAAGCGCCTCTCCACCAACGCTCCGCACCTTTCCTCAGCTGGAAAGTCGCCAAACTCAACCTGAGCTCGTCATTGTACTGAACACGGTCAAACAAACCCGTGATATGATGTAGCCAAGAGTCCGCATCAGCGCTAGACTCATCATCGTTGAAAACCTGGGAACTCAGCCTTTGGAACCTCGCCATCACAATTTCAATGATGTCCACTCGGACTGTCAAGTCGTCAACCTCATCCTCTACACGCCTACCACGACCACGAAGAGGAACACTACGCCGATCCTTGTTCTGACCTTCCGATTCCTGAAACTGCCTTCTACCCCTACCCCTACGTCTAGGCGGCATATACGAAGGCACTAAACAGGATAAGATAACACAGAACAAATACAGCATAGAAATCACATATCACAAACAATATGCAGCACATAAGTCACATAGTCAAGCACAAACAACACACAACACTGTGCCTAGACTCAAGTGTGATCAAAGAAATCGAGCTTATCCCAGCTTAGGCTCTGATACCAAAAATGTCAGGCCTCGTGCTCACATCAGAGATTAACCATGCAGAAACACGCGGAAGCAACTAAAAAGTGGTTAAAATTTTTGCTTTTGCCTGATGGATTTAAAAAACATAATTTAAAAATACAAGATACTCAAAATAATCCCAGTTTTATAAATCCACAGCAGCACCAACAGTCAAGTACAACAATTGCCCGACGCCTGAATACAACACAAGTACTGATAGACTGCCAGCTATAAAGATTTAAGCATCACCCAGGACATCCCACCCGCAGTGATACCAGTGCATATAAATACTATACATAACTGGGATACTCTAACCACCTCCTGGGGCACCACCAGCTGGATCAAAACCTCGACCAGCTGCAAATGCTGGAAAACCTGAACACAACAACAAGCAACAACGAAACAAGCCCTAGAGGGACAAAGGGGTCAAACCCAAGTACGGAGAGCAGCTATAAAACAGCTATGAACAGCAACAGATATAATGCAGATGCTATGCATGTGAAACAGGACAACAGCCGTAGGCTTCAACCAAGGAAGGGAGCTAAGGAACTCAAGCACAACTCATCAGCTGACAATAGATTCTTCAAGGAATTGTGGCCACGGTGTGTGTACAAGCATATGGGAATTATACACTCATCTTTACACCACACCGAATACCAGATGCATCAACAACTCAACCTGCCATTGCCCAGCCCATGAACTGTGGTAGTTAACCACTCGGCGCATGGTGGTTAACAGATCCCAGCAGGGATATGAGAGTGCTGTATTGCCGCTCGCCCTCGCATCCTGGTAAATAATAGAAACAGCACGACAAGGCTAGGCTACAACAGCTGAAATGGAGATGACAATGCGTATGCAATGCAACAGCTGAATCAGTACATAAACAACAAGGCAATGCATACACAGCAATCATGCATAATACCCATGCCAGATCCACGCTGTGAAATAAGCTCAACATCTGTACCTTAACTTCTGAATTATACCTAGCACACGCAGATTGCCACAATGAAAGTCCTAGCAACGTAGATCCACCACCTGCTAAGTCAATACAAGCAATTGCTCAAGGACTACAACTCAGAAACACAACATCTGGGAGCTACACCTCCACCAGCGCTAGATCTACCTTTCCATCACCACGAAAAGCTCTAATCAAAGCTTAAAGGTAGAATCTTTACTTACCCCAACAAGCTAGGATAGGATGCAAAATCCGACGCTTATGCTAACAGACTAGAGAAGGGAGATGTCTTAGCGATCCTGCGATCCTCTTCCAGCTCCTCCAAAGCCTTCTAAAGAGGTATAGAACGAAGCGCCTTAGCAAGAGGAGTCCAACGCTACCACTCTCACTCTCATCGGAACTATCTACCGACGGCAATTGAAACGAAGAAGATTACTGTGAACAGTAACTAGGGTATCGCTACAAGATAAGGTTCATGGGAAATATTTCTAAGTGTTGGGGAAACAATGATAGAGAACAACAGCTAAGACCCCTATTTAAAATCACAACTGACTACTGCGAAACAGGTCCACCGACAAACTCAGTTGTCACAACTAATATTCCCAACCAACAGCTGAAATCTCGCATCAGCTATGTCCTATCGCTAAACAGTGAATAACTCAACAAAACGACGTCGCAGAGATACCGCTGGACACGTCACCCTCTAGTCACAGCTGATCGCTAACCAACAGCTGATCACTATGCAACAGCTGATCTCTCGCAACAGCTGAATACGCGCTAACATACCAACGGCTGAATCTCCTAGCGCTAATCCAAAACGCTGTCGTCTCGCCTAATCCAAACAACGTAGTTTCACTACCCGCTACGAAACACGTTAACACGCAACGACTGAATCCAACATCTGAGATCTAACGAAGTTTGAGACCTGTTTTTTTGCAATAAGGTGTTGGTCGGGTTTGGACCAGCTGTTGGTCGTTGTGCTTGGTGTATCATCAGATGTCGTTAAGTATTAGAATCAGCAGTTGGAAAGATACCAGCAGTAGTAGTAGGAATCAGTTAGAGCAGCGGTGATTCGTTAGATTTCAGTCGTTGCGTTTTGGTAGGAAGCAGTAGCAATGCTGACGTGGATTTCAGTCGTTGGTGTATTAGCGCGTATCCAGCTGTTGCGAGAGACCAACTGTTGCGAGTGATCAACTGTTGGTATTTTAGTTACGATGATCAGCAGAGAGCGCTAAGGGACTCTGAAGCGACGATGTTTTGTGAACAGGAACCAGTTGTTGGTTTTGTTAGCGTGTTTTGTAGCGGGTAGCGAAACTACGTCGTTTTGATAAGTTGGAACGACAGCGTTTTTAGTGGAGCGCTTTGTACCAGCTGTTGGCTATGATAGACATTAGCTATTGAGAGATTTGGTGCGTTTCTTTATTCAGCTGCTGGTTTGTTGATCAGCTGTTGGTAGCGAGGCGACGTGTCCCTCTGCTACGTCGTTTGGTTAAGTTGGTATGACGCCATTTAGCCTTAGCGTTGTTTGAAAGATTCAACTGCTGGTTGATATAACAGCCATAAGTAATAGCTGGTGTGAGATTTTAGCTGCTGGTTGAGATAACAGCGATGACAGCTGATTTTGTCGGTGGAATCTGTTCCTGTTTCTATCTGCTGATTGAGTAGTGTATTTATTAGAAGACTTGGTATTCGATTTGGCATGTGATCCCATACTTAGAATATTTTCCCCGATTATCATTCTCTGTCTCGAACCCAAAGCACTGTTCACCGTAGCTTTCCATCGTCGATTCTCATCGTTTCCCATCTCTATTTTGAGCAAGATCGGTGGCGCTACACTCCTTGAGAGTTGCTCTTTCGATTGATACCACTTTTGGAAGCTGTGGTAGGCTGGAAGCAGGATCGCGAAGTAGCATCAGTGGCCGTGTGTTCGCGCTGTGCAGGTAGTGCTTCGAGTTAATTTATAAGATCTTACCTTAGGTTTTGATTTGACCTTCCTGTTGCGTTAGGAAGGTAGGATAATTCGTTGGTTGAGTATGTAGCTCCCGGCCGTGAGTTCTGTGTTTAGCGTCTCTTGAGAATTATGCTTTGTTGCTAGCAGGTTTCAGACCAGATTTCTCGGGACCCCGTTTGTATTAATTGTTGCACAGAATATCGAGGTACGGATTTGGAGCTTATAATTCAGCGTGGTTATGGCTTGGATAAATTGTGAGGTTGCTGTTGTGTGAATTGCCGTGTATGATTGATGTTGCATATGTTTTATGCTATCTGTTTTGTTAGATGTTGCATACACGCATATTCCATTCAGCTGTTGCAGCCATGCCTTGTTGTTCTTGCTCTGTTTCTTACCATGATGCGAGGGCGAGCGGTAATACCGCACTCTCATCTCCCTGCTGGGATCTGTTAGCCCCTATGCACCGAGTGGCTAACTACCACAATTCATAGGTTGGGCAACGGCATGTAGAGCTGTTGATGCATCTGGTAAGGGTGTGCGAGTAGGGGTGAGTGGGTAGCGCCCACATGTCCTACACACACCGTGGCCACATATCCTTTGCAGATTTCGTTGAGCTATGTTTGAGTTCTTTGGCTCCCTTCTTCGGTTGTAGCCTTCAGCTGTTGTCCCATGTCTCATGCATAGCATCTACATTTTATCCTTGCTGTTTACTGCTGTTTTATAGTTGCTCTCCGTACTGGGGTTTGACCACAATGTCCCTCTGGGGCTTGTTTTGTTTGTTTGCCTGTTTTTTGTTCAAGTTTCCCAGGTTATTCAGTTGGTCGTGGAGTTGGCCCGGCTGGAGGTGCCCCAGGTGGTGGATAGAGTATCCCAGTTATGTATAGTATTTATATGCACTGGTATCACTTCGGGTGGGATGTCCCGGGTGATGCCTAGTCTTATATAGCTAGTAGTCTGCCCTGTGTTCTGTTGTATTCAGTTGTGGTTGTTGTCAGGTACTTGGTGCATGTTTTATGCTATACTGGTTTATTGTGGCTTGTAGCCCCTTGCTTGTTGTGCAACTGGGATTATTTCTTTTTAGTTTCTTCCGCTATGTTTTGCGTGGTTTAACTCTGATGTGAGCACGAGGCCTGACATTTTTAGTATCAGAGCTTAAATTGGGATAAGCTCGATTTCTTTGATTACACTTGAGTCTAGGCACAGTGTGTGTTGCTTGTGCTTGACTATGTGTCTATGTGCTGCATATTATTTGTGTTATGTGATTTCTATGTTGTACTTGTTCTGTGCTACCTTATCCTGTTGAGTGTATTCGTAGATGCCGCCTAGATGCCGAGGTAGAGGTAGGGGGCAGTTTCAGGAGTCGGAAGGACAGAACGAGGATCAGCGTAGTATTCCTCGTCGCGGTAGGCGTGAAGAGGATGAGGTTGATGACTTTGCAACCCGTGTGGAGAGCATGGAGATAGTGATGGCTAGGTTACAAGAATGAGTCCCCAGATTTTCAACGGTGACGAGTCTAGCGAGGATGCAGATTCGTGGCTACGGCACATCACTGGTTTGTTCGATCATGTTCAGTACGATGATGTGCTTCGGTTGAGTCTAGCGACCTTCCGATTGAGGAAGAGTGCGGAGCGTTGGTGGTGTGGCGCTTCGAGGACGCTAGAGGAGACTGGTGTGGAGATTACTTGGGATAGTTTCTGCGTTGCCTTTCGGCAGGAGTAGATCCCGGAGTCGTACATGAACGCTCGTGAGTGAGAGTTCGATCATTTGGAGCAAGGTACGATGTATGTGCGAGAGTATGCTCGGTTGTTTTCTTCTCTTTTGGCGTATGTCCCACATGTTGCTGGCCGGGAGAGGGCCAAGAGGACTAAGTTTATTGAGGGTTTGAATGAAGAGCTGTATTCGATGGTGCTGACGAGCAAACCGAAGAGTTATGCTGAAGCAGTGCACAATGCCATCGATATCGAGGAAGGTCTACGAAGCCGGAGGTCGCGTGCTAGGCCTCAGGGTGCTCAGGCTGGTCGTCCCGCTGTTCAGGGAGCGCAGTCTTCTCAGTCTTCGCAGTCAGCCCATCAACCCCAGCAACAGCAGCAGCAGCAGTTGGCTTAGCAGTCTGGCCGCCAGAGGTTCCGACCTCGTGGCCATCAATTTAAGAAGAAGTCTGGTTCTGGTTCTTCTAGTTCTGGCAGCTCTAGTAGCAGTGGTTCTAGGGCAGAGTTTTGTGGCTTTTGTGGAGGAAAGCATCCATCGACTCAGTGTATCGGTGTGCAGGGCGCGTGTCATATTTGTGGTCAGTATGGGCATTTCGCTAGAGTTTGTCCGTCGGCTGGATCACAGCAAGCCGCAGCCCCACCTCGAAGTCGAGGAGGATCTTCTATGGGTCGTTCCCCTCAGTTTCCACAGCCTAGGGTTGGAGAGACGTAGTTTAGGCCATTCCAGTTGCCTGGTCCGTCATGTTTCGGACAGTCGTCTCAGCAGCATTTCTCTGGACCCCAACATGCTCAAGCGAACGCTATTACTAGGGAGCAAGCGGAGGAGACGCCGAGCAGGGATATTTCATGTACATGCCTTGTTTTTGATTTTCCTGCACGAGTGTTGTTTGACACTGGCGCATCGCATTGTTTTATTTCTGATGCATTTGTGGTCGAGCGTGGTCTGCATACCACTTCTTTGCGCGATGTTGTGTCTGTTTCTACTCCTGGCGGTGCGAGCTTGTACTCCCAAGAGGTTTTTTTGAACAGCGCTCTGCGGTTTGGTGAGCATGTGCTAGTAGCGAATTTGATTTGTTTAATGTTGTGGGATTTCGACTGCATAGTGGGAATGGACGTGTTGTTCAGCTATAGGGCCTCCGTGGATTGTTTCCATGGGATCGTGAGTTTTAGGCCTCAGTCCGATGAGAAATGGAATTTCTATGGTGCTGACTCTCAGTTGAAGATTCTGTTAGTCTCAGCAATGGAGATGTTCAGCTTTTTGTCCGCGGAGAACACTGGTTTTTTTATTTATGCGTTGGATGCATCTTCTTCTTCACATGTGCAGCTCAGCGACGTTCCAGTGGTGTGTCATTTTCATGATGTGTTTCCGGAGGAGATTCCTGATTTTCCTCCACAGAGGGAGATTGACTTTAGCCTTGAGTTGGTGCCTGGCACAGCTCCGATTTCTCGAGCACCATATCGTTTAGCGCCTGCTGAGCTGAGAGAGCTCAAGGTGCAACTGGATGAATTGCTGGAGAAAGGTTTTATCAGACCTAGCATGTCGCCATGGGGAGCGCCTATCTTGTTTGTCAAGAAGAAGGATCGAACAATGAGAATGTGCATTGACTTCCGTCAGCTGAACAAAGTTATTGTTAAGAATAAGTACCCGTTGCCGAGGATCGACGACTTGTTTGACTAGTTGCAAGTTTCTGCAGTGTATTCGAAGATCGATCTATGTTCAGGGTACCATCAGATGAGAGTTAGAGATCAATATGTCGCAAAGACTGGTTTTCGTACTAGATACGGGAACTTTGAGTTTCTGGTGATGCCGTTCAGATTGACAAATGCTCCTGCAGTCTTTATGGATTTCATGCACCGAGTCTTCCGCGAGTTTATAGATCAGTTTGTGATAGTGTTCATCGACGACATCTTGGTGTATTCGAAGACTCATTTGGAGCATAAGGAGCATTTCAGAGTTGTCCTTCAGACATTAAGAGACTCGCAGCTGTATGCTAAATTCTCTAAGTGTGAGTTCTGGCTGGATCGTGTCGTGTTTTTGGGTCATGTGATTTCAGCGAATGGCATTTCTGTGGATCCCAGTAAGGTAGATGCTGTTTTCAACTGGGAGCGACCTAGGAATGTGTCTGAGGTTCGTAGTTTCTTGGGTCTGGCTGGCTATTATCGTCGTTTTATAGAGAGTTTCTCTAGTATAGCTAGGCCGATGACTCAGTTGACTCAGAAAGACAAGCGGTTCGTTTGGACTGAGCAATGCGAGAATGCTTTTCAATTGCTCAAGGAGAAGTTGACTACTGCGCCTGTGTTGGCTTTGTCGTCTGGTTCAGGTGGCTTCGTCTGTGTTCCGATGCTTCGATCAATGTATTGGGCTGTGTGTTGATGCAGCATGGACGGGTCATTGCGTATGCCTCACGACAATTGAAACCGAACGAGACTCGTTATCCAGTTCATGACTTGGAGCTAGCAGCTGTGGTCTTTGCGTTGAATATTTGGCGCCACTATCTGTATGGCGAGCAGTTTGTGGTGTATTCGGACCACAAGAGTTTGCAGTATTTGTTTTCGCTGCCTGACTTAAATATGAGACAGCGTAGATGGATGGAGCTGCTGAAGGATTTTGATTTCGAGATCAAATACCAGCCTGGGAAAGCGAACGTAGTTGCTGATGCATTGAGCAGGAAGGCTCCGGAAAAGATGCTTCTATCGTTGTATATTTCTAAGGATTGTGACCATCTTAGCACTACTGGTTGGAGGTTTTACCCGGGCGAGGATTATGTTGTGGTTTCTTCTTTCCAAGTGGAGCCACAGATATTTCAAGTATTAGAGCGGCCCAAAGGACAGATCCTTCCATCCACGAGTTGAAGTTGAAGGTCAGGGCTGGTCAACTTGAGGACTATTCTGCTTCATCTGATGGTTGTTTCGTTGCTTGAACTGTCAGCAGGTTAAGGCTAGAAGGATGAGACCTAGTGGTCTGTTGTAAAGTTTGGAAGTGCCCCAATGGAATTGGGAGCACATAGAGATGGATTTTGTGACGCATTTGCCTCGTTCCATGATGAAATTTGGGTTGTAATCGACAGATTGTCGAACTCTGCACACTTCATTCCCTATTGTATGACGTTCTCTTTGAAGAAAATGGCAAAAATGTATGTCGATTTTGTGGTTAGATTTCACGGTGTGCCTGTTTCGATTGTTTCAGACCGAGATCCAAGGTTTACTTCCAGGTTTTGGAAGAGTTTGCAAGCAGCTTTGGGTACCAGATTGGCTATGAGTACAACATATCACCCCCAAACAGATGTTCAATCTGAGAGAACTATCTAGACGTTGGAGGATATGTTGAGAGCTGTTGTGATGGATTTTGGTGGTAGCTGGCAAGACGCGTTGTCTTTGGTTGAGTTTTCCTACAATAACAGCTACCAAGTGACGATTGGCATGGCACCGTTTGAGGCTTTGTATGGCAGGAAGTGTAGATCGCCTGTATGTTGGGAAGAAGTGGGGGAGAAGCAGCTGTCTTCCCCAAATTTTGTGCAGCAGATGAAGGATCATGTCGATCTGATTCGACAGCGGATGAAAGCTGCCCAGGATCGCCAAGCCAGTTATGTGAATAGGAGGCGTAGACCTCTAGAGTTTCAGGTTGGTGTCCTCGTTTTCCTTAAAGTTTCCCCATTTCGCAGTGTTATGCGCTTTGGAAACAAGGGAAATTTAGCTCCTCGTTATGTCGGTCCGTTTGAAATAGTTGAGAGGATTGGCCCTTTGGCATATCGACTGTTATTGCCACCAGATTTGTCCTCCTTGCACGATGTGTTTCACGTGTCGATGTTGAGGAAGTATGAGCCAGATCGTCTCATGAGCTAAGAACTGACAAGGTTGAGCTAGATCAGACGTTGAGTTACGTTGAGTATCCCTTGCAGATCCTAGATAGAAAAGAGAAACAGTTGAGGAATAAAACCATTCCTTTGATAATGGTGCAATAGAGCAAACATGGTAGAGAAGAAGCTACCTAGGAGCTGGAAGAGAAGATGCAGCGTGAGTGGCCGCATCTGTTTGAATAGATATTGTATCTGATTTTCTAGTATCCGTTAGTATTTGGTTGTTCTTTTCCCTAGTTGTTGTTTGTTGTTTGCTCAGTTATCTTGAACTCTTGGGTTCAGTTGAGTTGTTCCTGGACTTTTTGATTTCGAGGACGAAATCGTGTTTTAGTTGGGTAGAGATGTGAGACCTGTGTTTTCGCAATCAGGTGTTGGTCGAGTTTTGACCAGCTGTTGGTCATTGTGCTTGGTGTAGCATCAGATGTCGTTAAAGTATTAGAATCAGCAGTTGGAAAGATACCAGCAGTAGTAGTAGGAATCAGTTGGAGCAGCAGTGCTTCGTTAGATTTCAGTCGTTGCGTTTTGGTAGGAAGCAGCAGCAACGCTGACGTGGATTTCAGTCGTTGGTGTATTAGCGCGTATCCAACTGTTGCGAGAGACCAGCTGTTGCGAGTGATCAGCTGTTGGTATTTTAGTTGCGATGATCAGCAGAGAGCGCTAAGGGACTCTGAAGCGATGACTTTTTGTGAACAGGAACCAGCTGTTGGTTTCGTTAGCGTGTTTTGTAGCGGGTAGCGAAACTATGTCATTTTGATAAGTTTGAACGACATCGTTTTGAGTGGAGCGCTTTGTAGCAGATGTTGATTATGATAGACATCAGCTGTTGAGAAATTTGATGCGTTGTTTTATTCATCTGCTGGTTTGTTGATCAGCTGTTGGTAGTGAGGTAACGTGTCCCTCTGCGACGTCGTTTGGCTAAGTTGGTGCGAGGCCGTTTAGCCTTAGCGTTGTTTGAAAGATTCAACTGCTGGTTGATATAACAGCGATAGGTAATAGCTGGTGCGAGATTTCAGCTGCTGGTTGAGATAACAGCGATGACAACTGATTTTGTCGGTGGAATCTGTTCCCGTTTCTATCTGCTGATTGAGTAGTGTATTTATTAGAAGACTTGGTCTTCGATTTGGCATGAGATCCCATGCTTAGAATATTTTCCCCGGTTATCGTTCTCTATCTTGAACCCAAAGCGCTGTTCACCGTAGCTTTCCACCGTCGGTTCCCGTCGTTTCCCGTCTCTGTTTTGAGCAAGATCGGTGGTGCTGCACTCCTTGAGAGTTGCTCTTTCGATTGATACCACTTTTGGAAGTTGTGGTATGCTGGAAGCAGGATCGTGAAGTAGCATCAGTGGCCGTGTATTCGCGTTGTGCAGGTAGTGCTTCGAGTTAATTTATAAGATATTACCTTAGGCTTTAATTTGAGCTTCCTGTTGAGTTAGGAAGGTAGGATAATTCGCTGGTTGAGTATGTAGCTCCCGTCCGTGAGTTCTGTGTTTAGCGTCTCTTGAGAATTATTCTTTGTTGCTAGCAGGTTTCAGACCAGATTTCTCGGGACCCCGTTTGTATTAATTGTTGCACAGAATATCGAGGTACGGATTTGGAGCTTATAATTCAGCGTGGTTATGGCTTGGATAAATTGTGAGGTTGTTGTTGTGTGAATTGCCGTGTATGATTGTTGCTGCATATGTTTTATGCTATCTGTTTTGTTAGCTGTTGCATACACGCATATTCCATTCAGCTGTTGCAGCCATGCCTTGTTGTTGTTTCTCTGTTTCTTACCAGGATGCCAGGGCGAGCGGTATTACCACACTCTGATCTTCATGCTGGGATCTGTTAGCCCCTATGCGCCGAGTGGCTAACTACCACAGTTCATAGGTTGCGCAATGGCAGGTTGAGTTGTTGATGCATCTGGTAAGGGTGTGCGAGTAGGGGTGAGTGGGTAGCGCCCACATGTCCTACACACACCATGGCCACATATCCTTTGCAGATTTCGTTCAGCTATGTTTGAGTTCTTTGGCTCCCTTCTTCGGTTGTAGCCTTTGGCTGTTGTCCCATGTCTCATGCATAGCATCTGCATTTTATCCTTGTTTTTTACTGCTGTTTTATAGTTTCTCTCCGTACTGGGATTTGACCCTAATGTCCCTCTGGGGCTTGGTTTGTTTGTTTGCCTGTTTGTTGTTCAGGTTTCCCAGGTTATTCAGCTGGTTGTGGAGTTGGCCCGGCTGGAGGTGCCCCAGGTGGTGGATAGAGTATCCCAGTTATGTATAGTATTTATATGCACTGGTATCACTTCGGGTGGGATGTCCCGGGTGATGCTTAGTCTTATATAGCTAGTAGTCTGCCATATGTTCTGTTGTATTCAGTTGTGGTTGTTGTCAGGTACTTGGTGCATGTTTTATGCTATACTGGTTTATTGTGGCTTCTAGCCCCTTGATTGTTTTGCAACTGGGATTATTTTTAGTATTTCCGTATTTTAAATTAGTACTCAAACAAACGTCTCCCATTCAACGTCTGATACACACATCTGAACCAGATGTCACCAACGGCTGACTCAACAGCTGATTCTAACACTTAACGACATCCGATGGCTACACCAAGCACATCGACCAATAGCTGCTCCAAACCCGACCAACATCTGAATGGCAAAATTTTCGGGTCTCACAACGTGTGCCACATTATTCAAATTCATGGCCGACAATATCAATTGAAAGCAGGAAGAAGATTCCCATTCCATTCAAGAAAAGACAAAGCCAGCTCAACATCCACTACAAAAGCAAAGGCATCATGGCCGACAAAGACAAATACTTTTCAAAAGACGTGCAAGATGCCCACTATCAAAAGTCGCCCTTTATCAAAAAGAAGACAAAATTTGCCGACTCAAAAGATAGCTCCCATTTTCAAAAGACGATTCCCTTTATCAAAAGGCATTCCCACTTTCAAAACGCAATATCAAAAGTTGATCAAAGACATAAAGCAAAAGTATATGGTGACATTCCATCTACAAAGATTCCCGAAGACCTCAAAGATTTTCATTATATATTCATTGTATTTTCATAGTTTAGACAGAGCGAGTTTAGAGAGCGAATTCACAATATTTCTAAATCTTGTATCTGCAATCAATCTCTGCAACCTTACTCTTACTCTGTAAGATTTCAATTTCAATTTATAAAATCATCATTTCCTTCATTCCTGTTTTATCTTTGTTCTGAGTTTATGTCCTTGTTCTTCTATTTTAATATGAGTTTTATGCATTATGAAAATTTATTATTGACGGCCTACGCTTGTTAATCATAAAACTCATATGAAAATAGAAGATTAAGGACATAAACTCGGAACAATAATGAAAACAGGAGTGAAAGAAATGATGATTTTATAAATTGAAATATGAAAATGAAACCTTACAATTGGAAGGATGGAAGATTGATTGCAGATACAAACTCAGAGTTTTATAAGAATTTGCTCTCTAAACTCGCTCTGCCTTGTGAGACCCGAAAGCTGATGAGATTAATTTCGTTAATTAATCGGGTTTCGTTGATATCAACTTTGAGTCGATATGCTTAGGGAAGCTATCGGGTTTTGGTTTCAGCGCTTGAGTTCATCGATCAGTAGTTAGTGTGAGTTATCGCTAGTTGTTGGTGTTCAGCATTGGTGACGTCAGCAGCTGTCGCTGAGTAGTTGTATTCAGAAGTTGTAGTGATATCAGCAGTAGAGAGTGCGCTAGCGTGTTTCAGCAGTGAGTGGTTCTACGTCGTCATTTGGATTAGTTGAGACGACAACGTTTTGGTTAAGCGCTAGGAGATTCCCAGCTGGTGGTGCCCCAGGAGGTGGTTAGAGTGTCCCAGTTATGTATAGTATTTATATGCACTGGTATCACTACGGGTGGGATGTCCCGGGTGATGCTTAGTCTTATATGGCTAGTAGTCTATCAGTACTTGTGTTGTATTCAGCCAGGTTGGGCAGTTGTTGTACTTGACTGTTGGTATTGCTGTGGATTTGTAAAACTGGGATTATTTTGAGTATCTTGTATTTTTAACTTATCTGTTGTAAACCCGTCAGGCAAAAGCTAAAAACTTTTAACCACTTTTTAGTTGCTTCCGCTTGTTTTTGCGTGGTTGATCTCTGATGTGTGCACGAGACCTGACTAGTTTTTGGTATCAGAGCTTAAGCTGGGATAAGCTCGATTTTCTTTTATCAAACTTGAGTCTAGGCACAGTGTTGTGTGTTGCTTGTGCTTGGCTATGTGACATGTTCTGCATATTGTTTGTGATATGTGATTTCTATGCTGTATCTGTTCTGTGTTATCTTATCCTGTTTAGTGCCTTCGTAGATGCCGCCTAGACGTAGGGGTAGAGGTAGAGGGCAGTTTCAAGAATCGGAAGGTCAGAACGAGGATCGGCGTAGTGTTTTTCTTCATGGTCGTGGCAGGCGTGTAGAGGATGAGGTTGACGACTTGACACCCCGAGTGGACTGCATGGAAATTGTGATGGCGAGGTTCCAAAGGATGAGTACCCAGGTTTTCAACTGTGATGAGTCTAGCGCTGATGCGGACTCTTGGTTACAGAATATCACGGGTCTGTTTGACCGTGTGCAGTATAAAGACGAGCTTAGGTTGAGTTTGGCGACTTTTCAGTTGGGGAAAGGTGCGGAGCGTTGGTGGAAAGGCGCTTCGAGAACGCTAGAGGAGACCGGTGTGGGGATTACTTGGGACAGATTTTGTATTGCACATCGGCAAGAGTATGTTCCGGAGTCATACGTGAACGCTCATGAGCGAGAGTTCGATAACTTGGAGCAGGGTATCATGTCTGTGCGAGAGTATGCTCGGTTGTTATCTTCTCTTTTGGCGTATGTTCCGCATGTTGCTGGCCGGGAGAGGGCCAAGAGGACTAAGTTTCTTGAGGGTTTGAACGAAGAGCTGTATACTTTGGTTTTGTCGAGCAAACCAAAGAGCTATGCAGAGGCTGTGGATAGCGCTACTGATATCGAGGAAGGTCTGCGTAGCCGGAGGTCGCGTTCTAGACCTCAGGGTGCTCAGGGTTGTCGTCCCCTGTTCAGGGAGCGCAGTCTTCCCAGTCTTCGCAGTCAGCACATCAACCCCCACAGCAGCAGCAGCAGTTCGCTCAGAAGTCTGGACGCCAGAGGTTTAGACCTCATGGCCAGCAGTTCAAGAAGAAGGCGGGTTCAGGTACTTCTGGTTCTGGTAGCTCTAGTAGCAGTGGTTCTAGGGCAGAGTTTTGTGGCTTCTGTGGAGGCAAGCATCTGTCGACTCAGTGCGTTGGTGTGCAGGGCTCGTGTAATATCTGTGGTCAGTATGGGCATTTTGCTAGAGTGTGTCCGTTGGCTGGATCGCAGCAAGCCGCATCCCCACCTTAGGGTCGAGGAGGATCATCTAGAGGTTGTTCCCCTCAGTTTCAGCAGCCTAGGGTTGGAGAGACTCAGTTTAGGCCGTTCCAATTGCCTGGTCCATCGCGTTTCGGACAGTCTTCTCAGCCTCTTTTCTCTGGACCCCAACATGCTCAAGCGAATGCCATTACAAGGGAGCAAGCGGAGGGTGCGCCGAGCGGAGTGATTGCAGGTAACTGTTCTGTCTTTGATTTTCCTGCACGTGTGTTGTTTGACACCGGCGCATCGCATTCGTTTATTTCTGATGCATTTGTGGTCGAGCATGGGTTGCATACCACTTCTTTGCGCGATGTTGTGTCTGTTTCTACTCCTGGCGGCGCGAGCCTGTACTCCAAAGAGGTTTTGTTGGATGTGCGCTAGTGGCGAATTTGTTTCGTTTGATGTTGTGGGATTTCGACTGTATAGTGGGAATGGACGTGTTGTTGAGCTTTAGGGCCACCGTGGATTGTTTCCATGGAGTTGTGCATTTTAGGCCTCCGTCTGGAGAGAAATGTAATTTCTGTGGCCATGATTCCCCGTCGAACATTTCGTTAGTCTCTGCGATGGAGATGTTCAGCCTTTTGTCGTTAGGGAACGCTGGCTTTATGATTTATGCATTGGACGCATCTTCTTCTTCGTGCGTGGAGCTTAGAGACGTCCCCGTTGCTCGAGATTTCCCCGATGTGTTCGAGGAGGTTCCTGGTTTTCCTACGAGAAGGGAGATTGATTTTAGCATCGAGCGGGTACCTGGTACAGCTCTGATCTCTATATCCCCGTATCGTTTAGCGCCTACGGAGTTGAGAGAGCTTAAGGTGCAGCTTGAAGACTTGTTAGAGAAGGGTTTTATTAGACCTAGCATGTCACCGTGGGGAGCACATATCCTTTTCGTGAAGAAGAAGGACGGGTAGATGAGGATGTGCATCGACTTTAGGCAGTTGAACAAGGCTACCATGAAGAATAAGTACCCGTTGCCTAGGATCGATGACTTGTTTGACCAGTTGCAAGGGTCTGCGTTTTATTCGAAGATCGATCTACGTTCGGGGTACCATCAGTTGTGCATCTGAGAAGCCGATGTTTTGAAAACTTCTTTTCGTACGAGGTACGGGCATTATGAGTTTCTGGTTATGCCGTTTGGTTTGATGAATACCCCTGCAGTTTTCATGGATTTGATTAATAGAGTCTTTAGAGAGTTCATCGATAAGTTTGTGATAGTATTCATCAATGATATTCTGGTGTACTCTAAGACTCTGATGGAGAATAAGGAGCATTTGAGAGTTGCTCTCAAAACTCTTCGAGACTCGCAGTTGTATTCCAAGTTTTCTAAATGCGAGCTCTAGCTGGAAAGAGTTGTGTTCTGGGTCATGTAATTTCAGCGGATGGCATTTCTGTGGATCCCAGTAAGGTAGATGCTGTTTTGAACTGGGAGCGTCCTTGGAATTTGTCGGAGGTTCGTAGTTTCTGGGTCTGGCTGGCTATTATCGTCGTTTTATAGAGCGTTTCTCTAGTATAGCAAGGCCGATGACTCAGTTGACTCAAAAAGACAAGCGGTTTGTTTGGACTGAGAAATGTGCGAATAGTTTTCTCTTGCTCAAGGAGAAGTTGACTTCTGCGCCTGTGTTGGCTTTGCCTTCTGGTTCAGGTGGCTACGTCGTGTGTTTTGATGCTTCACTCAATGGACTGGGCTGTGTGTTGATGCAGCATGGTCGAGTCATTGCCTATGCTTCACGGAAGCTAAAACCGCATGAGACTCAATATCCAGTTCATGATTTAGAGCTAGCAGCTGTGGTCTTTGATTTGAAGATTTGGCGCCACTATCTGTATGGTGAGCAGTTTGTGGTGTACTCCGACCACAAGAGTTTGCAGTATTTGTTTTCGCAGTCTGATTTGAATATGAGACAGCGTAGATGGATAGAACTGCTTAAAGGTTTTGATTGTGAGATCAAATACAAGCCTGGGAAAGTAAATATAGTGGCTGATGCATTGAGCAGAAAGTCTCAAGGAGATATGCTTGCGTCGTTGTATGTTTTTAAAGACCGTGAGCATCTTAGCACTACTGGTTGGAGGTTTTACCCAGCTGATGATTATGTTGTGGTTTCTTCCTTCCAAGTTGAGCCCCAGATTGTTTCGAGCATTAGAGCAGCTCAAAGAACAGATCCTTCCATCCACGAGTTGAAGTTGAAGGTCAGGGCTGGACAGCTGGAGGATTATTCTATCTCAGCTGATGGTTGTTTGCGTTTCCGTGGACGGTTGGTTGTGCCCAATCTGATAGATCTTAAGGAAGACATCCTTAGATAAGCACATTTCAGTAGGCACAGTGTTCATCATGGTGCACGGAATATGTACCATGCATTGAAGCCGCACTTCTGGTGGGCTGGTTTGAAGAGCGACGTTGCTGGTTTTGTTGCTCGTTTCTTGAACTGTCAGCAGGTTAAGGCTGAAAGGATGAGACCTGGTGGTCTGTTTCAGAGTCTGGAAGTGCCCCAATGGAATTGGGAGCACATAAAAATGGATTTCGTGACGCATTTGCCTCGTTCCAGCAGAGGATGCGATGCAGTTTGGGTTGTAATCGATAGGTTGTCGAAATCTACGCACTTCATTCCCTATATTATGACCTTTTCTTTGAAGAAAATGGCGAAGCTGTACGTATATTTTGTGGTTATACTGCATGGTGTGCCTGTTTTGATTGTTTCAATATGTACCATGCATTGAAGCCGCACTTCTGGTGGGCTGGTTTGAAGAGCGACGTTGCTGGTTTTGTTGCTCGTTTCTTGAACTGTCAGCAGGTTAAGGCTGAAAGGATGAGACCTGGTGGTCTGTTTCAGAGTCTGGAAGTGCCCCAATGGAATTGGGAGCACATAAAAATGGATTTCGTGACGCATTTGCCTCGTTCCAGCAGAGGATGCGATGCAGTTTGGGTTGTAATCGATAGGTTGTCGAAATCTACGCACTTCATTCCCTATATTATGACCTTTTCTTTGAAGAAAATGGCGAAGCTGTACGTATATTTTGTGGTTATACTGCATGGTGTGCCTGTTTTGATTGTTTCAGACTGAGATCCAAGGTTTACTTCAGGGTTTTGGAAGAGTTTGCAAGCAGCTTTAGGTACCAGGTTGGCTATGAGTACAGCGTATCATCCCCAAAGAGATGGTCAATCTGAGAGAACTATCCAGACCTTGGAGGATATGTTAAGAGCTTTTGTGATGGATTTTGGTGGTAACTGGCAAGACGCGTTGTCTTTGGTTGAGTTTTCCTATAATAACAGCTACCAGGTGACAATTTGTATGGCGCCATTCAAAGCTTTGTATGGCAGAAAGTGCAGATCGCCTGTGTGTTGGGAAGAAGTGTGGGACAAGCAGTTGTCTTCCCCAGATTTTGTGCAACAGATGAAGGATCATGTGGATTTGATTCGTCAGCGGATGAAAGCTGCCCAGGATCATCAAGCCAGTTATGCGAATAAGAGGCGTAGGCCTTTAGAGTTTCAGGTTTGTGATCAAGTGTTCCTTAAAGTTTCTCCTTTCAGAAGTGGTATGCTCTTTGGTCACAATGGAAAATTAGCCCCTCGTTATGTTGGACCTTATGAGATAGTTGAGAGGATTGGTCCTTTGGCGTATCGGCTGTTGTTGCCACCTGAATTATCTTCTCTACACGTTGTCTTTCATGTTTCCATGTTGAGGAAGTATGAGCCAGATCCCTCGCATGTGTTGAGAACAGACAAGGTTGAGCTTGATCAGACGTTGAGTTATGTTGAATATCCCTTGCATATTTTGGGCAGGAAAAAGAAACACCTGAGAAATAAGACCATTCCCTTAGTAATGGTTCAGTGGAGCAAACATGGTAGAGAGGAATCTACTTGGGAACTGGAAGAGAAGATGCAACGTGAATGACTGCATCTGTTTGCGTGAGTGTTGCATCAGATTTCAGTAGTTGTTTGCTCAGTTATCTTGAACTCTTGGGTTCAGTTGAGTTGTTCCTGGACTTGTTGATTTCGAGGACGAAATCCTATTTTAGTGGGGGAGAGATGTGAGACCCGAAAGCTGATGAGATTAATTTCGTTTATTAATCGGGTTTGGTTGAGATCAGCTTTGAGTTGATATGCTTAGGGAAGCTATCGGGTTTTGGTTTCAGCGCTTGAGTTCAGCGATCAGTAGTTAGCGTGAGTTATCGCTAGTTGTTGGTGTTCAGCATTGGTGATGTTAGCAGCTGTCGCTGAGTAGTTGTATTCAGCAGTTGTAGCGAGATCAGCAGTCACTGAGCAGTAGAGAGTGCGCTAGAGTGTTTCAGCAGTGAGTGGTTCTACGTCATCGTTTGGAATAGTTGAGACGACAGCGTTTGGGTTAAGCGCTAGGAGATTCAGCTGTTGGTGTGTTATCGCGTATTCAGCTGTTGCGAGAGATCAGTTGTTGCGTAGTAATTAGCTGTTTGTTAGCGATCAGCAGTGGCTAGCGAGTGACGTGTTATGTGGTGACGTGTCCCTCTCTCTGGCGATGTCGTTTTGTTTAGTTATTCACTGTTTAGCGATAGGGCATAGCTGATGCGAGATTTCAGCTGTTGGTTGGGAATATTAGTTATGACAACTGAGTTTGTCGGTGGACCTGTTTCTCAGTAGTCAGTTGTGATTTTAAATAGGGGACTTAGTTGTTGTTCTCTATTATTGTTCCCCGACACTTAGAAATATTTACCAATAGCAAATCTTGTCGCGATACCCTAGTTACTGTTCACAGTAACCTTATCCGTCCTAATTGTCAGGCCTCGTGCTCTAAACAGAGTAAAATCATACAAACACATGCGGAAGCTATCAAAAAGTGGTAAAATTTTCGCTTTTATCCTGACGGTTTAAAACAATGTAATTTAAAATAGAGCGATACTCAAAATATATCCCAGTTTATAAAAACAACAAACAGTATAGCATACAACAACCATAACATGTATCAGACTCCAACTACTGGGTACAATAACGAAGCGCAGGGCATCCCCCTGGCTAACTGATACATATATATATAAATATGCTATACGCAACTGGGACACGCTAACCACCTCCTGGGGCACCACCAGCTGGGTTATAACCACGACCAGCTGTAAAACCTGGGTTCCCTGAAAACAACACAAACAATGAAACAAACCAAGCCCCAGAGGGACATGGGGTCAAACCCTAGTACGGAGAGCAACATATATAGCTAAAAGAATGCATAAGATAAAATGCAGATGCTATGCATGAGACACCGGATAACAACGGAAGGCTCGACCAACAAGGGAGCTAAGGAACTCAAACACAGCTCCAAGAATCTGCAACAACAGTGGCCACGGGGTGTGTTCAAAGTGTGGTAATGAGCCACTCGTCGTGACACTACACCCAAATACCAGATGCATCAAACAACTCAACCTGCCGTTGCCTCGCCCATGAACTGTGGTAGTTAACCACTCGGCGCATGGTGGCTAACGATCCCAGCAGGGAGATGAGAGTGCGGTATTGCCGCTCGCCCTTGCATCCTGGTAACAATCAACTACAGCAATACAAGATACGAAACAATGGCTGCAACCGAAATATGAATGCAATATGGGAAATGCGTGTATGCATAAACATATCAACTAAAATCAACAACAGTCACATATACACACAGCAACATCCATATCAATGCACAAGAAGCCATCTAGCATTCAATCTCACGCCAGTTCCCAGCTACTTCAAGCTCAGATCCGTACCTTATACTTTTGTGCAACAATTACCACAAAACAGGCCCGAGAGATATGGATAGCAACCTGCTAATTACACAACACACAGATCTCAAAAGCTGCACAGAAACTCACGGACAATTACAGAAGCTCACGGCTGGGAGCCACGCTCAACCAATGCAATTACTACAAAAACAACTAACTGGAGGCTTAAACCAAGGCTAGGAACAAGATCTTCATCACAAAGGAACGAAGTTATACCTGCACTAAAAAACGCACACTCGGGCAGCAACTTCGCGTTCCTCGACTAGCCAACCACAGCCTCCAAAAGTGGTATAGAATGAAAGAGCTTCTTGAGAGGAGTCCAACGCTACCTTGCACGTATCAAACAATGGCCGGAAACGACGGGAATTCATCGGAGAAGCTCACGGTGAACAGTGCTCTAGGGTTCGCAAAAGTTGGTTAAATCATCCACCGACATAACCAGCAGGCACGACATAACCAGCAGATGCAAAGAACCAACTGCTGAATTCTCAAACCACGCTAACCAAAACGATGTCGCAGCGACTTACAAAACGACGTCGCACCGCTTACGTCATCAAATCTGCCACCAGCTGGTCGCCTAAAACATCGGCTGGTTTCTCTCGACGTGAAATCCCTCCAAAAGCTGGTACCAGTCGCGACATCTAAAACGCAGCGTTGCAACTAATTAAAACGGCGTCGCATAACCCATCGACTGGATTCCTTAGCGCTAACTAAAACGATGACGCATAGCCTACGTCATCCAGTCGCTAGTTCTCGCGCAAAACAACCAGAAGCAGGCTACAGTAACCACCACCAGTCGCAAGCTACAGTAGCGAACAAATCTCTCGCAGCTGGACAACCAATCGCAACATCCAAACGACGTCGCGCCAACTTATCGAAACGCTGTCGTTTTGCCCTCAACGAACAAAATAAAGCAACGGCTGGATACAACACACTACCATCTCTCACTTAACACAACGCACCCAGATTTCACTAAAACGACGGTGTTTAGGAATCTCGCGCAACCAAAACACGCTACGACTGGATTTCACCAATTCGACCATCTTTATCAATAAAACCAACTTTTACCCAAAATGCCAAAAATACGAAGACTTCCAGAATTGTTCTAAGCGAGGAATTTGACCCGAAATTACTACTCAAACATTTAACAGAGATCTTAAACCACCAAGAATCTCAAAACACCGATTAATTCTCACGATTAATCTTAAACACAAATCCAGGTCTCACATTTCTCCCCCACTTAAAAGGATTTCGTCCCCGAAATCAAACAACAATTCTGTCACAACAACACGGCAATAGCAAGATACAAACAGAACTCGCCCAACACAAGGCCAAGAGTTCAAGATAACTGAGCAAACATATAACTACAACTAGGGAAGAAATACAACCAAAAGCTACAAACTACTGGAAATTTAGCTCAACAGCTACTCAAACAGATGCGGCCACTCGCGCTGCATCTTTTCTTCCAGCTCCCAAGTAACTTCTTCCCTTCCATGTTTGCTCCACTGCACCATCACCAACGGAATAGTTTTATTTCTCAGCTGTTTCTCTTTTCTGCCAAAGATTTTCAAAGGATATTCTTGATAGCTCAACGACTGATCTAGCTCAACCTTGTCAGTTCCAAGCACATGAGACGGATCTGGCTCATACTTCCTCAACATGGAAACATGAAAGACGTCATGAAGAGAAGACAACTCTGGTGGCAACAACAGCCGATATGCTAAAGGGCCGATCCTCTCAACAATCTCATATGATCCGACGTAACGAGGGGCTAACTTTCCCTTGCGTCCAAAGCGCATCACACTGCGAAATGGAGAAACTTTGAGAAATACACGATCACCAACCTGAAACTCAAGAGGTCGACGCCTCTATTCGCCTAACTGGCTTGGCGATCTTGGGCAGCTTTCATCCGCAGTCTAATAAGATCCACATGATCTTTCATTTGCTGCACAAAGTGCTACCTCCGAAATCCAACACAACAGCTCGCAACATATCCTCCAACGTCTGGATAGTTCGCTCCGATTGGCCATCTGTCTGGGGGTGATACGCGGTGCTCATAGCCAATCTGGTACCCAAAGCTGTTTGCAAACTCTTCCAAAACCTGGAAGTAAATCTCGGATCTCGGTCGGAAATGATCGAAACGGGCACACCATGCAATCTAACAACAAAATCAACGTACAGCTTCGCCATCTTCTTCAACGAGAAGGTCATTCCATAGGGAATGAAATGTGCAGACTTTGACAGTCGGTCTATAACCACCCAAATAGCATCGCATCCTCTACTGGAACGAGGCAGATGCGTCACGAAATCCATAGCAATGTGCTCCCAATTCCATTGGGCACTTCCAAACTCTGCAACAGACCACCAGGTCTCATCCTTTTGGCATTTACCATCTGGCAGTTCAAAAAACGAGCAACAAAACCAGCAACGTCGCTCTTTAGGCCAGCCCACCAAAAATGCGGCTTCAAAGCATGGTACATCTTCCGTGCACCAGGATGAACACTATGTCTGCTACAGTGCGCTTCCCGAAGGATTTCCTCCTTCAAATCAATCAAATTGGGCACAACCAACCTTCCCGGGAAACACAAGCAACCATCGAAAGAGACAGAATAGTCCTCAAGTTCTCCAGCCCTGACCTTCAACTTCAACTCGTGGATAGACGGATCAGTCCTCTGAGCTTCTCGAATACTCGAAACAATCTGTGGCTCCACTTGGAAAGATGAAACCACAATGCAATCCTCAGACGGGTAGAATCTCCAACCCGTAGTGTTAAGATGCTCCTGATCCTTGGAGATGTACAACGACGCAAGCATCTCACTAGCCTTCCTGCTCAAAGCATCGGCCACTACGTTCGACTTCCCAGGCTGGTACTTAATCTCACAGTTGAAATCTTTTAGCAGCTCCATCCACCTACGCTGTCTCATGTTCAGGTCAGGCTGTGAAAACAGATACTGCAAACTTTTGTGGTAGGAGTACACCACAAACTGCTCGCCATACAGGTAGTGACGCCAGATCTTCAACGCAAAGACCACCGCTGCTAACTCCAAATCATGGACTGGGTAACGAGTCTCTTGCCGTTTCAACTGCCGCGAGGCATACGCAATGACTCGACCATTCTGCATCAACACACAACCCAATCCATTGAGCGAAGCGTCAGAACAAACAACAAAACCACCTGAACCGGACGGCAGAGCCAACACAGGCGCAGTAGTTAAGTTTTCCTTGAGCAGTTGAAAAGAATTCTCGCACTGCTCAGTCCATACAAATCTCTTGTCCTTCTGCGTCAGTTGAGTCATCGGCTTTGCTATACTTGAGAATCCCTCAATGAAGCGACGATAATAGACAGCCAGACCCAAGAAACTATGAATCTCGGAAACATTCCTGGGAAGCTCTCAGTTCAGAACGGCATCAACCTTGCTAGGATCTACAGATATCCCCTCGGCTGAAATCACATGTCCCAAGAATACGACGCGATCCAACCAAAACTCAAAACCCGGTTCATCAGATCCATAAAGACTGCAGGCGCGTTGGTCAACCCAAACGGCATCACAAAAAACTCAAAGTGTCCACCTGGTACGAAACGCAGTCTTCGCGACATCCTGATCTCTCACTCTTAACTGATGGTATCCGGAACAAAGATCAATCTTTGAATACACCGCAGAACCTTGCAACTGATCAAACAGATCATCGATTCTCGGCAACGGGTACTTGTTCTTGACAGTGGCTTTATTCAACTGGCGAAAATCAATGCACATCCGCATTGAGCCATCCTTCTTCTTCACAAACAGTATGGGTGCTCCCCACGGTGACATACTAGGTCGAATAAAACCTTTCTCCAGCAAATCATCTAACTGCACCTTGAGTTCTCTCAACTCCGCAGGCACCAGATGATACGGATCACGCGAAATCGGAGCTATGCCAGGCACCAGCTCTATGCTGAAGTCGATCTCCCGCCTCGGAGGGAAACCAGGAATCTCCTCCGAAAACACATCCGGGAAATGTCGCACCACGGGAACGTCACTAAGCTGAACACGGGAAGAAGAAGATGCATCCAAAGCGTAGATCAAAAAGCCAGCATTCCCCAAAGACAACAAGCTAAACATCTCCATAGCTGAGATCAACGGGATCTTCGATCTAGAATCCTTGCCGTAGAAGTCCCACTTCTCGCCAGACAAAGGCCTAAAGCGCACAATCCCATGGAAGCAGTCCACGGAGGCCCTAGAGTTGGACAGCACATCCATCCCAACTATGCAATCGAAATCCCAAAGCATCAAACGGATTAAGTTCGCTAACAGGACATGCTCATCAAACCGCAACACACCATCCAACAAAACCTCCTAGGAGAACAAGCTCACACCGCCAGGGGTAGACACGGAAACAGCATCGCGCAACGAAATGGTACATAGACCATGCTAAACAACAAACGAATCAAAAATAAATGAATGCGATGCACCGGTGTCAAACAACACACGCGCAGGAAAATAAAAACAAGACAAGTACCAGTGGTCACCCGACTCTGTGTCTCCTCGGCCTGCTCTCTAGTGATGGCGTTAACCTGAGCATACTGGGGTCCTGAGAAGAAAGGCTGGGACGACTGCCCAAAGAGCGAAGGGCCAGGCTGCTGAAACGGCCTAAACTGAGTCTCACCCAATCGGGGCTGCAGAAACTGCTGATAACGGCCCCTAGACTGACCTCCACGACCCTGAGACTGGGCCACGGGCTGCTATGATCCAGCTGACGGACACACCCTCGCAAAATGCCCGTACTGACCACAAAGGTTGCAGGAACCCTGCACACTTACACACTAAGTGGAAGGATTCTTTCCACCGCAAAAGCCGCAAAACTCAGTCCGAGATCCACTGCTACTCGAACTGCCTGAACCAGAACAGCCAGAACCCGACTTCTTCTTGAACTGCTGACCTCGGGGTCGAAACCTCTGACGGCCAGACTGCTGAGCCACCTGTGGCTGCTGCTGCTACTGCAGGGGCTGATAGGCTGACTGGGAGGACTGAGAACACTGCGCTCCCTGAATAGCAGGACGACCACCCGGCGCTGCCTGCTGCCTACGAGCACGATGACTACGCAAACCTTCCTCAATGTCGATGGCACTGTCCACAGCCTCAGCGTAAGTCTTGGGCTTACTAGTCAAAACCATCTGATACAACTCTTCATTCAAGCCCTCAAGAAATCGAGTCCTCTTGGCCCTATCCCGGCCAGAAACATGGGGAACGTACGCCAACAGAGAAGAGAACTTCCTAGCATACTCCCGAACAGTCATGGAACCCTGCTCCAGATGGTCGAACTCCCGCTCCCGGGCGTTCACATAAGACTCGGGTACATACTCCTGCCGGAAGGTCTCACAAAAACTGACCCAAGTGATCTCAATACCGGGCTCTAGCAAGGTACTCGAAGCGCCTCGCCACCAGCGTTCTGCGGCCTTCTTGAGCAAGAGGGTCGCTAAACTCAACCGAAGATCATCATCATACTGAACCCGATCAAAAATACCAATGATATTCCTGAGCCACGAGTCTGCATCTTCACTGGACTCATTACCGTTAAAGACTGGAGGGTTCATCCGCTGAAACCGTGCTATCACCACGTCCATCCGCTCCACCGGGGGAGGCAAGTCACCAACTTCCTCCTCCTCATCACTAACATGAGTATGACTGCGAGCACTAACCCTATTCTCATTCTGTCCTGCTGATTCCTCAAACTTCCCCCTACCTCTACCACGACGTCCGCATCTACGAAAATACTCAACAAGATCAAGCAAAACAGCACAGATACGACATAGATAGCATATAACACAGCAATATGCAGCACGTAGTCACATAGTCAAGCACA
>KV014939.1:50488-61431 GCA_001598015.1 Dorcoceras hygrometricum | reverse complement strand
TGTGCTTATCCCAGCTTAAGCTCTGATACCAAAAATGTCAGGCCTCGTGCTCTAAACAGAGTAAAATCATACAAACACATGCGAAAGCTATCAAAAAGCGGGTAAAATTTTTTCTTTTGGCCTGACGGTTTAAAACAATGTAATTTAAAATAGAGCGATGCTCAAAATATATCCCAGTTTATAAGAACAACCAACGGTATAGCATACAACAACCATAACATGTATCAGACTCCAACTACTGGGTACAATAACGAAGCGCAGGGCATCCCCCTGGCTAACTGATACATATATATATAAATATGCTATACGCAACTGGGACACGCTAACCACCTCCTGGGGCACCACCAGCTGGGTTATAACCACGACCAGCTGCAAAACCTGGGTTCCCAGAAAACAACACAAACAAGGAAACAAACCAAGCTCCAGAGGGATATGGGGTCAAACCCCAGTACGGAGAGCAACAGATATATCTAAAAGAATGCATAAGATAAAATGCAGATGCTATGCATGAGACACCGGATAACAACGGAAGGCTCGACCAACAAGGGAGCTAAGGAACTCAAACACAGCTCCAAGAATCTGCAACAACAGTGGCCACGGGGTGTGTTCATAGTGTGGTAATGAGCCACTCGCCGTGACACTGAGACTGGGCCGCGGGCTGCTGTGATCTAACTGACGGAAACACCCTCGCAATGTAGATGCTATGCATGAGACACCGGATAACAACGGAAGGCTCGACCAACAAGGGAGCTAAGGAACTCAAACACAGCTCCAAGAATCTGCAACAACAGTGGCCACGGGGTGTGTTCATAGTGTGGTAATGAGCCACTCGCCGTGACACTGAGACTGGGCCGCGGGCTGCTGTGATCTAACTGACGGAAACACCCTCGCAAAATGCCCGTACTGACCACAAAGGTTGCAGGAACCCAGCACACTTACACACTAAGTGGAAGGATTCTTTCCACCGCAAAAGCCGCAAAACTCAGTCCGAGATCCACTGCCACTCGAACTGCCTGAACCAGAACAGCCAGAACCCGACTTCTTCTTGAACTGCTGACCTCGGGGTCGAAACCTCTGACGGCCAGACTGCTGAGCCACCTTTGGCTGCTGCTGCTGCTGCTGGGGCTGATAGGCTGACTGGGAAGACTGAGAACACTGCGCTCCCTGAATAGCAGGACGACCACCCGGCGCTGCCTGCTGCCTACGAGCACGACGACTACGCAAACCTTCCTCAATGTCGATGGCACTGTCCACAGCCTCAGCGTAAGTATTGGGCTTACTAGTCAAAACCATCTGAGCCATAGATAGCATAAAACACAGAAATATGCAGCACGTAGTCACATAACCAAGCACATACAACACACCACACTGTGCCTAGACTCGAGTGTAATCAAAGAAATTGAGCTTATCCCAGCTTAAGCTCTGATACCAAAAATGTCAGGCCTCGTGCTCTAAACAGAGTAAAATCATACAAACACATGCGAAAGCTATCAAAAAGCGGGTAAAATTTTTTCTTTTGGCCTGACGGTTTAAAACAATGTAATTTAAAATAGAGCGATGCTCAAAATATATCCCAGTTTATAAGAACAACCAACGGTATAGCATACAACAACCATAACATGTATCAGACTCCAACTACTGGGTACAATAACGAAGCGCAGGGCATCCCCCTGGCTAACTGATACATATATATATAAATATGCTATACGCAACTGGGACACGCTAACCACCTCCTGGGGCACCACCAGCTGGGTTATAACCACGACCAGCTGCAAAACCTGGGTTCCCAGAAAACAACACAAACAAGGAAACAAACCAAGCCCCAGAGGGATATGGGGTCAAACCCCAGTACGGAGAGCAACAGATATATCTAAAAGAATGCATAAGATAAAATGCAGATGCTATGCATGAGACACCGGATAACAACGGAAGGCTCGACCAACAAGGGAGCTAAGGAACTCAAACACAGCTCCAAGAATCTGCAACAACAGTGGCCACGGGGTGTGCTCACAGTGTGGTAATGAGCCACTCCCCGTGATACAACACCCAAATACCAGATGCATCAAACAACTCACCCTGCCGTTGCCTCGCCCATGAACTGTGGTAGTTAACCACTCCGCGCATGGTGGCTAACGATCCCAGCAGGGAGATGAGAGTGGACCACGGGGTCGAAACCGCTGACGGACAGACTGCTGAGCCCCCTGCTGCTGAGGCTGCTGCTGCGGCGGCTGATGGGCTGACTGGGAGGACTGGGAAGACTGCGCTCCCTGAATAGCAAGACGGTTAACCTGCGCCGCCTGCTGCCTGCGAGCACGAAGATTCTGCAAACCCTCCTTGATATCAATAGCAGTGTCAACTGCTTCAGCATAGCTCTTTGGTTTGCTGGTCAACACCATCTGATACAACTCCTCATTTAAGCCTTCAAGAAATCGAGTCCGCTTGGCCCTCTCCCGGCCAAAAACATGAGGAACGTACGCCAACAGATAAGAAAACTTCCTAGCATACTCCCGAACCGTCATGGAACCCTGCTCCAGATGGTCGAACTCCCGCTCCCGGGCGTTCACATAAGACTCAAGTACATACTCCTGCCGGGAGGTCTCACAAAAACTGACCCAAGTGATCCCAACATCGGTCTCCAGCAAGGTACTCGAAGCGCCTCGCCACCAGCGTTCTGTGGCCTTCCTGAACAAGAGGGTCGCTAAACTCAGCCGAAGATCATCATCATACTGAACCCGATCAAAAATACCAATGATATTCCTGAGCCACGAGTCCGCATCTTCACTGGACTCATCACCGTTAAAGACCGGAGGGTTCATCCGCTGAAACCATGCTATCACCACGTCCATCCGCTCCACCGGGGGAGGCAAGTCACCAACTTCCTCCTCATCACTAACACGAGTATGACTGCGAGCACTACGCCTATCCTCATTTTTTTCCTGCTGATTCCTCAAACTGCCCCCTACCTATACCACGACGTCTAGGCGGCATCTACGAAAACACTCAACAAGATCAAGCAAAACAGAACAGAGACGGCATAGATAGCATAAAACACAGAAATATGCAGCACGTAGTCACATAACCAAGCACATACAACACACCACACCGTGCCTAGACTCGAGTGTGATCAAAGAAATTGAGCTTATCCCAGCTTAAGCTCTGATACCAAAAATGTCAGGCCTCGTGCTCTAAACAGAGTAATATCATACAAACACATGCGGAAGCTATCAAAAAGCGGGTAAAATTTTCTCTTTTGGCCTGACTGTTTAAAACAATGTAATTTAAAATAGAGCGATGCTCAAAATATATCCCAGTTTATAACAACAACCAACGGTATAGCATACAACAACCATAACATGTATCAGACTCCAACTACTGGGTACAATAACGAAGCGCAGGGCATCCCCCTGGCTAACTGATACATATATATATATATATATGCTATACGCAACTGGGACACGCTAACCACCTCCTGGGGCACCACCAGCTGGGTTATAACCACGACCAGCTGCAAAACCTGGGTTCCCTGAAAACAACACAAACAAGGAAACAAACCAAACCCCAGAGGGACATGGGGTCAAACCCCAGTACGGAGAGCAACAGATATAGCTAAAAGAATGCATAAGATAAAATGCAGATGCTATGCATGAGACACCGGATAACAACGGAAGGCTCGACCAACAAGGGAGCTAAGGAACTCAAACACAGCTCCAAGAATCTGCAACAACAGTGGCCACGGGCTGTGTTCACACTGTGGTAATGAGCCACTCGCCGTGACACTGAGGCTGGGCCGCGGGATGCTGTGATCTAGCTGACGGACACACCCTCGCAAAATGCCCGTACTGACCACAAAGGTTGCAGGAACCCTGCACACTTACACACTAAGTGGAAGGATTCTTTCCACCGCAAAAGCCGCAAAACTCAGTCCGAGATCCACTGCTACTCGAACTGCCTGAACCAGAACAGCCAGAACCCGACTTCTTCTTAAACTGCTGACTTCGGGGTCGAAACCTCTGACGGCAAGACTGCTGAGCCACCTGTGGCTGCTGCTGCTGCTGCTGGGGCTGATAGGCTGACTGGGAGGACTGAGAACACTGCGCTCCTTGAATAGCACGACGACCACCCGGCGCTGCCTGCTGCCTACGAGCATGACGACTACGCAATCCTTCCTCAATGTCGATGGCACTGTCCACAGCCTCAACGTAAGTCTTGGGCTTACTAGTCAAAACCATCTGATACAACTCTTCAATCAAGCCCTTAAGAAATCGAGTCCGCTTGGCCCTCTCCCGGCCAGAAACATGGGGAACGTAAGCCAACAGAGAAGAGAACTTCCTAGCATACTCCCGACAGTCATGGAACCCTGCTCCAGATGGTCGAACTCCCGCTCCCGGGCGTTCACATAAGACTCAGGTACATACTCCTGCCGGGAGGTCTCACAAAAACTGACCCAAATGATCCCAACACCGGTCTCCAGCAAGGTACTCGAAGTACCTCGCCACCAGCGTTCTGTGGCCTTCCTGAACAAGAGGGTCGCTAAACTCAGCCGAAGATCATCATCATACTGAACCCGATCAAGAATACCAATGATATTCCTGAGCCACGAGTCCGCATCTTCACTGGACTCATCACCGTTAAAGACCGGAGGGTTCATCCGCTGAAACCGTGCTATCACCACGTCCATCCCCTCCACCGGGGGAGGCAAGTCACCAACTTCCTCCTCATCACTAACACGAGTATGACTGCGAGCACTACGCCTATCCTCATTCTGTCCTGCTGATTCCTCAAACTGCCCCCTACCTCTACCACGACGTCTAGGCGGCATCTACGAAAACAACTCAACAAGATCAAGCAAAACAGAACAGAGACGGCATAGATAGCATAAAACAACAGAAATAATGCAGCACGTAGTCACATAACCAAGCACATACAACACACCACAATGTGCCTAGACTCGAGTGTGATCAAAGAAATTAGTAGCTTATCCCAGCTTAAGCTCTGATACGAGTCCGCATCTTCACTGGACTCATCACCGTTAAAGACCGAGGGTTCATCCGCTGAAACCGTGCTATCACCACGTCCATCCCCTCCATCCGGGGGAGGCAAGTCACCAACTTCCTCCTCATCACTAACACGAGTATGACTGCGAGCACTACGCCTATCCTCATTCTGTCCTGCTGATTCCTCAAACTGCCCCCTACCTCTACCACGACGTCTAGGAGGCATCTACGAAAACACTCAACAAGATCAAGCAAAACAGAACAGAGACGGCATAGATAGCATAAAACACAGAAATATGCAGCACGTAGTCACATAACCAAGCACATACAACACACCACAATGTGCCTAGACTCGAGTGTGATCAAAGAAATTGAGCTTATCCCAGCTTAAGCTCTGATACCAAAAATGTCAGGCCTCGTGCTCTAAACAGAGTAAAATCATACAAACACATGCGGAAGCTATCAAAAAGTGGGTAAAATTTTCGCTTTTGGCCTGACGGTTTAAAACAATGTAATTTAAAATATAGCGATGCTCAAAATATATCCCAGTTTATAAAAACAACCAACGGTATAGCATACAACAACCATAACATGTATCAGACTCCAACTACTGGGTACAATAACGAAGCGCAGGGCATCCCCCTGGCTAACTGATACATATATATATAAATATGCTATACGCAACTGGGACACGCTAACCACCTCCTGGGGCACCACCAGCTGGGTTATAACCACGACTAGCTGTAAAACCTGGGTTCCCTGAAAACAACACAAACAAGGAAACAAACCAAGCCCCAGAGGGACATGGGGTCAAACCCCAGTACGGAGAGCATTAGATATAGCTAAAAGAATGCATAAGATAAAATGCAGATGCTATGCATGAGACACCGGATAACAACGGAAGGCTCGACCAACAAGGGAGCTAAGGAACTCAAACACAGCTCCAAGAATCTGCAACAACAGTGGCCACGGATTGTGTTCACAGTGTGGTAATGAGCCACTCGCCGTGACACTACACCCAAACACCAGATGCATCAAACAACTCAACCTGCCGTTGCCTAGCCCATGAACTGTGGTAGTTAACCACTCGGCGCATGGTGGCTAACGATCCCAGCAGGGAGATGAGAGTGCGGTATTGCCGCTCGCCCTCGCATCCTGGTAATAGTCAACAACAGCAATACAAGATACGAAACAATGGCTGCAACCGAAATATGAATGCAATATGGGAAATGCGTGTATTCATAAACATAGCAACTAAAATCAACAGCAGTCACATATACACACAGCAAAATCCATATCAATGCACAAGCAGCCATCTAGAATTCAATCTCACGCCAATTCCCAGCTACTTCAAGCTCAGATCCGTACCTTATACTTTTGTGCAACAATTACCACAAAATAGGCCCGAGAGATCTGGATAGCAACCTGCTAATTACACAACACACATATCTCAAAAGCTGCACAGAAACTCACGGCCAATTACAGAAGCTCACGGCTGGGAGCCACGCTCAACCAACGCAATTACTACCAAAACAACTAACTGGAGGCTTAAACCAAGGCTAGGAACAAGATCTCATCACAAAGGAACGAAGTTCTACCTACACTACAAAACGCACACTCGGGCAGTAACTTCGCGTTCCTTGAGTAGCCAACCACAGCCTCCAAAAGTGGTATAGAATGAAAGAGCTTCTCGAGAGGAGTCCAACGCTACCTCGCACGTATCAAAAAACGGCCGGAAACGACGGGAATTCACCGGAAAAGCTCACGGTGAACAGTGCTCTAGGGTTCGAGAAACAGAGAACGAATGTCGGGGAAAATATTCTAAGTATGGGATCTGATACCTCAATCGAAGACCAAGTCTTCCTATATATAAATCCCGTAGCTACTGAAATCTGTTTTAAAAAATTTCACCGACATAACCAGCAGATGCAAAGAACCAACTGCTGAATTCTCAAACCACGCTAACCAAAACGATTTCGCAGCGACTTAACAAAACGACGTCGCACCGCTTACGTCATCAAATATGCCACCAGCTGGTCGCCTAAAACATCGGCTGGTTTCTCTCGCGTGAAATCCCTCCAAAAGCTGGTACCAGTCGACATCTAAAACGCAGCGTTGCAACTAATTAAAACGGCATCGCATAACCCATCGACTGGATTCCTTAGCGCTAACTAAAACGACGAAGCATAGCCTACGTCATCCAGTCGCTAGTTCTCATGCAAAACAACCAGACGCAGGCTACAGTAACCACCACCAATCGCAAGCTACAGTAGCGAAAAAATCTCTCGCAGCTTGACAACCAATCGCAACATCCAAACGAAGTCATGCCAACTTATCGAAACGCTGTCGTTTTTCCCTCAACAAACAAAATAAAGCAACGGCTGGATACAACACACTACCAGCTCTCACTTAACACAACACACCCAGATTTCACTAAAACTACGGCGTTTAGGAATCTCGCGCTACCAAAACACGCTACGACTGGATTTCACCAATTCGACCAGCTTTCTCAATAAAACCAGCTTTTACCCAAAATACCAAAAATACGAAGACTTCCAGAATTGTTCTAAGCGAGGAATTTGACCCGAAATTACTAGTCAAACATTTAACAGAGATCTTAAACCATCAAGAATCTCAAAACACCGATTAATTCTCATGATTAATCTTAAACACATATCCAGGTCTCACACTAATTGCCAGTAGAGACAGCTCCGACGAGAGTGAGAGTGGTAGCGTTGGACTCCTATTGCTAAAACGCTTCGTTCTATACCTCTTTAGAAGGCTTTGGAGGAGCTGGAAGAGGATCGCAGGATCGGTAAGACATCTCCCTTGTGTAGTTTGTTAGCATAAGCGTCCCTGCCGTGCCGGTAGTTCGTTGGGGTAAGTGAGAATTCTACCTTTAAGCTTTGTTAGAGCTTTCCATTGTATTAGGAAGGCAAATAAGCGCTGGTGGAGTTGTAGCTCCCAGCTGCTGTTGTTTTATGTTTCGGTCTTTGAGCAGTAGCTTGTATTGGCTTAGCAGGTGACAGATCTGTGTTGCTCGGACTCCGTTGTGGCAGCTGCGTGTGGTAATTGTAGCTTAGTAGTAGAGGTACGGATGTTGAGCTTGTATTACGGTTTGGAATTGGCATGGATATTATGTGTTTGCTGTGTACGCATTGCATTGTTGTTTATGTGCTGGTTCAGCTGTTGCATTGCATACGCATTGTCTTTACCTTTCAGCTGTTGTCAGGCCTCGTGCTCACATTAGAGATAAACCACGCCAACACTAGCGGAAGCAACTAAAAAGTGGTTAAAATTTTTGCTTTTGGCCTGACGGAATTAAAACAATAATTTAAAAATACAAGATACTCAAAATAATTCAAGTTTTTTAAATCCACAACAGCACAAACAGTCAAGTACAACAATTGCCCAACGGCTGAATACAACACAAGTACTAAAATACTGCCAGCTATATAGATCTAAGCATCACCTGGGACATCCCACCCGCAGTGATACCAGTGCATATAAATACTATACATAACTGGGACACTCTAACTACCTCCAGAGGCACCACCAGATGGATCAAAACCTTGACCAGCTGCAAATCCTGGAAAACCTGAACACAACAACAAGCAACAATGAAACAAGCCCAGAGGGACAAAGGGGTCAAACCCCAGTGTTAGAGTAGATGCCCAACTAGCCAACTTGTGGCGTGTGGGTTTATGTACTCTTGTATATGACAATCTTTATATATGATATTCGCATTTATTTATATGGCATTCTTTACTTTCATTGTGTGTATGATGATTTACAATTGCGTTGAGTAAAGACCTAGAATACACTAAAGTGTATGTTAGATGCGATAGTGGGTATGACGGCTATCATGAAACACATCTAATAGTCACTGTGTATTCTGAACATGTTCCTAGTCGATTGGGCCGTCAAAATGAGGATAAGGCCGCCCGAGCTAGAGACTAGTATCTGCGATGCGAAGTACCATGTTTCATTGGTAGGGAACATTGTGATGTTCTGAGCATGCAGATAGATAGTGACCTGGTGATCTATCGAACTACCCTCATTCGGACTTTCCAAGTGGTTACCATTTGTCGAATGGATAAGTCCGAGATCTTGGTTGTACTGATTAGTCCTCACGACAATCTCTGGCCAGAGTACTAGAAGTGTTTTAGGTAAATGTGTTTACCTAGTTACACTCGCGATGTCACTATTTGATCTCATATATGTATGCATAGCTATCGGATCTATAGCGACTCTCGATTTACCAATGGTCGTTGATCTGATCGGGATATATGGATTGAAAGGACCGTACTGTACGCTAACCACGACCAACTGGTTCTTGCATGCACTATCAGTGATACCTAGGGGATCATGGGGCGATGTTGCTAGACGCTCTTACCATGATCCGTTGGGCAGGTCCGAAATTGTGATTCCGGAGCCACAATGGTTGTGGGCCCACGGCTAGCTGTATCCCTGAACCATTGAGGGTCACACAAGTACTGGATTCGAGATTCCTGCACGGATACTCAGCTCAATGTGTTGAGCATGAGAAGAGGATTTTGGGGAGTGCGACTTCCTAAAAGTCAACTCGGGTCAAATCGAGATTTCCCGACGTTGAGGGGCAAAACGGTCATTTTGCACTGGGGTTCTGAAAAATGGTTTTTCAGATCATAGTGTTCAGTTTTGGAAACTGAATGGATCTGTCCGATCTGATCGGCGATCGGAGTTACGATGAAGTCACGGCGATAGGGATGAAAAACAACACTAATTAGACTTAACTTCATAATGAAAAACAACACTAATCAAAAACCCTAACCCTAGCTTAAATTGCGCCGCCCCTCCTCTCTTCTCTCAAGCCGCCGCCGCCGCCTTGTGCGCCACAGCCGCAGCCGCCCTCTTCGCCGGAAAATCGTTCCGGCCAACTTTTCGAGGAGAATCCGTCCGCGCCGATCTCGTCAGACCTTCTAGTGCAGGCTGACGAAGGAGTCTCGCATCCGGTCGTGGACCTGATTGGCGTTATCTACCGCAGTCTATCGTGAAGTGCCGTTTTCTTTATGAAACCGGTCGGAGCCAGGCACGAGTTGCCAGCAAGGTATTCTACAAAACACCCTTGAAGTTGGCCGCCCGGCCGCCGCCGTGTGCGGCGGCCCCCTCTCCCCGCCGCGCGCACTTGCGCACGCTGGCCGCGCGCTGGCCGCGCGCCTGCCTCGCGAAGAGCGGCCGAGAGTTGCTGCAACAGGTTGCGCCGAGCAACACGCTTGCCGTGTTGTGAGCGGCCGATTGTGCGCTTGCCGTGTTATGAGCGGCCGATTGTGCGCCGCCGCTGCGTGCAAATTGTTGCGTGACGCTGGCGCTGGTTGCTGCGCATCATGGCGCACGATGGAGCACGAGCGCCGCGTCGCTGGGCAGGAGCGCCGCGTCGCTGGGCGCTGGTTGTCGCGTGTCACGGCCGATGGCCAGCAGGGCGTGGCGCAAATTGTGGCGCCATGACCGACGCTCGCGCGCGCGATGTTGCGGCCAAGCATGCCTTTTGTGCCGCGCGCAATTTTTCGTTGGTGGCGGCCGCCGGCCGGCCGCCGCTCCGGCGAAGCTCCGGAGATGTCGTGACGGCTGAATTCTTCTAGGTTTTGGTTCGGGCTTGTCCCGGGCAGCCCGTGAAGTTTTCGGGCCGGTATGCGATATCGGGCCCGTTTTTGATCGATTCTGAAATTTTAAGTTTTTGGGCCTATAATTGTTTTAAGCCCAATATTGATACAATTAAAATTAGTAAAATGTGATTTTAATTATAAGATATGATTTTATAATGAAATATGATTTTGTTGATTAAAATTCGATTTTATCGACAAAATACGATTCATTATAAAATTCGATTTTATGATTAAATATGATTTTGCGATAAATAATAGGATTATTTAAATTATGCATGTTAATTAGATTATCTGCATGATTGGG
>KV014939.1:23410-36573 GCA_001598015.1 Dorcoceras hygrometricum | reverse complement strand
ACCAAGACCTCGGACTTAATCCACTCGACAAATGGTAACCACTTGGAAAGTCCGAATGAGGGTAGTTCGATAGATCACCAGGTCACTATCCATCTGCATGCTCAGAACATCACAATGTTCCCTACCAATGAAACGTGGTACTTCACATCGCAGATGCTAGTCTCAAACTCGGGCGGCCTTATCCTCATTTTGACGGCCCAATCGACTAGGAACGAGTTTAGAATACACAGTAACTATTAGATGCGTTTCATAATAGCCATCATATCCACTATCACATCTAACATACACTATGGTGCATTCAAGGTTTTTCCAGGTCTTTATCCAACACAATTGTTAAAATTATAAAATAATGATGATAAAGAATGCCATAAAAGAATAAGAATTTCATAAATAAAGATCGTTATACATAGAGTCAACAAGAACCCACAAGCCACAAGTTGGCTAGTTGGGCACCTACTCTAACATGGATAACAGAGCCAGATACGATTTTTGAATTACACAAAACTTGTTATTGTGTTTCTAATGTTTCTACCAAGTGTGCAGATGTCAGCTGGATTAGCAACGTAGGCAGAAGATAAGAGAATTGAAGATTTCAGCAGTCGTAGCGTCATCCAATTGTATTGAAGATTTCAGAAGTCGTGACGTCATTGAGAGTTTCGCAGAAGATAAGAGAATTGAAAATTTCAGCAGTCGTGACGTCATCCAAGCTTATTGAAGATTTCAGCAGTCGTAACGTCATCGAAATCTGGGCAGCAGTGAGATGTATCAGATCTGATACGGTAACTCAATCAGATCTGATATTGTAGCAGACCAAGAGCTGAAAATAGTAAATCGCGATTTCGGAGGCCTAAACGAAGAATTTGGCCGAAAAGCGGCTTAGGTCAGCAGCAAAGCTGTTGAGTCTTGCTCGTTGGACCATTTCGGAGGGAAAAGCACTGGTCTCATGCGAAAATGTGAAGTCTGATCAGAGGTGAAGACAAGAGCAGTTGAGTCAGATGTTGAAGACAAGAGATTTGGATCAAGCTATGAACATAAGAACGATTCAGATGTGAGGAGAAGCTGTGAAGGAGGAATCTGGATCAAGTGCGAAGAGAGATTCTGATGCGAAGAGAGATCTGATGTGAAGAGAGATCTGGATTCAGATGTGAAGAGAGGTCTGTTCAGCTATGAAGAGAAATGCGAAGCAGTTGACAACAGATATTAAGATTAACTGGACCATAGAAGTCAACTTCTGAGCCTATTCAGATGTGAACATATCAGAATTATTCAGAAGTCAACAAAAGCTTATTCAGAAGACGACAAAATCCTGCAAAGTAAGGGACACAAGGACAACTCTGTCGGTACTTTACAGAACACCTTTCAACGGGAAGAAACTTGTGTCCAACGGATTAATTTGAACAGAGGCTATTTATTCAAGAAGGATTGATGAAGATGATGATGCTGAAAAACAGAGAGAAGATAGTGGAAAGAATTACAAAGAGGTGAAGCATTAGACCACCATGGAGAAGAAGATAATTGCAAGTGTCGACTGCTGAACTCAATCAGCTTTGAGGAAGCTCTTCCCAGATGTGTGAGATTATGATTTCGAGAGTTGAGCATTCACTGTAAAATCTCCCACATAGATTCACTCGCACATTTAGAGAGTTGAGCTATTTAGATTAGCGAGTGAATCACGAACAAAAACAAATACAACAGATCCCGTCCAAGCACGAAGACGTTAAACTCTGTGTATGTAGCCTTTCTCACTGAGGCGTAAAAGAAGTGATTGAGTGAACACAGCTGAGAGCTGGTGTAGAGTTTAGGAGTTCAGATTTGGGCAGTGGGTAAGTCCCAAATCTGATTGGGTCTACGGATCAAATTCTTCTAGTGGAACCTTCCTGAAGAAGGAAGAAGGGGAGACGTAGGATGTTATATCCGAACTTCTAGAAACAAACAGCTGGTCTATTTTATTTACAGCATTCCGCATTTAGTGTTAGCACGCATTGCATAATATTTGAAATCTGTTTTAGCGAGTTTTAAAAATTAGAGTTCAGTTCTTGATACTTCCGCTTGGTATTTTAATGCCCATCCAGATCTGTTCTCGGTGCTCAAACGTTCAAGAACATTGAGCTATTGCAGCTCAGTTTGTTAATAGGTATTGTTATTGTATTAATCGATCCTAACAAGTGGTATCAGAGCAGGTTGTTCTTGAACGAGCATTTCTTTTAAAACGCATGTGCTATCTGTTTTTAAAAGTTTTTGAAAAGCTTATTTTATGAAGAAAAGGTGAGAAATGATTTTTGAACTCCATGTTCTCTTTTGTCGAGCTGATACAGAATGCGCGAGTTCTGTGTGGATGCCAAGATCTTATTTTGGTTGGGCTGTTTTCAGCACATGGGACAAATTAAGAGAAATGAAAGAGAATCTGGTAGTTCAGTTATCGTTTTTATCCAAATCTGAATAAATTAAGTCGATTCAGTAGCACGTGTTCTGTTTTGAAGCTAAAATTTATTTAAGTGCTCTGAAGAGTTTTCAAGATCTGTTTATGCGAAAAAATATCAGTCGGTGCTTTGTTTTTAAATGATTTGAGCTTACATTATAAAATATAGGTAGAGTAATGATTTTGGAATTGCAGAGCATTGTTCCAAAAGAACGTGCAGTAATATGTCTTTTGACGAGCTGACACAGATCTTGCGAGATTTGTGTGTATGCCAAGACCTTTAATTTTGTTATGGGACAGAGTTAAAGAGAAATGGAAGAGATTCTGTGAATTCCGTTGTTATTTATCTTTTAAATCTTTAGTAATTTGAGCAATATTTAAGCACCATCTCTTCATCTGTGCATACGGTTGTTCCCAATTTTTTTTTAAAATCTGAAAACCCCTGCTGCCACAGTTCATACTGTGTTAGTGTAGGGAGAGCTTCGTTTTAAATATTTCGGGAAAGGCCAGATTTCGATCTCTTTTTTATTCCCACAAAAAGGGAGAGAATTTGTTAGATCATGCATTTGTTATTCCAAGTTTTGTGTAAATCAAGAAGGAGAGATTGTTGGATCTGGATAACAGATCCAGATTTGAGTTTTGAATTACACAAAACTTGTTATTGTGTTTCTAATGTTTCTACCAAGTGTGCAGATGTCAGCTGGATTAGCAACGTAGGCAGAAGATAAGAGAATTGAAGATTACAGCTGTCGTGACGTCATCCAAGTGTATTGAAGATTTCATAGTGACGTCATTGAGATTTTCGCAGAAGAAAAGAGAATTGAAGATTTCAGCAGTCGTGACGTCATCCAAGCTTATTGAAGATTTCAGCAGTCGTGACGTCATCGAAAGCTGGGCAGCAGTGAGATGTATCAGATCTGATACAGTAACTCAATCAGATCTGATACTGTAGCAGACCAAGAGCTGAAAATAGTAAATCACGATTTCGGAGGCCTAAACGAAGGAATTTGGCCGAAAAGCGGCTTAGATCAATAGCAAAGCTATTGAGCCTTTCTCGTTGGACCGTTTCGGAGGGAATAGCACTGGTCTCATGAGAAAATGTGATGTCTGATCAGAGGTGAATACAAGAGCAGTTAAGTCAGATGTTGAAGACAAGAGATCTGGATCAAGCTATGAACATAAGAACGATTCAGATGTGAGGAGAAGCTGTGAAGGAGGAATCTGGATCAAGTGCGAAGAGAGATCTGATGCGAAGAGAGATCTGATGTGAAGAGAGATCTGGATTCAGATGTGAAGATAGGTCTGTTCAGCTATGAAGAGAGGCGAAGCAGTTGACAACAGATATGAAGATTAACTGGACCATAGAAGTCAACTCCTGAGCCTATTCAGATGTGAACATATCAGAATTATTCAGAAGTCAACAAAAGCTTATTCAGAAGACGACAAAAGCCTGCAAAGTAAGGGACACAAGGACAACTCTGTCGGTACTTTACAGAACACCTTTCAACAGGAAGAATTTTGTGTCCAACGGATTAATTTGAACAGAGGCTATTTATTCAAGAAGGATTGATGAAGATGATGATGTTGAAAAGAAAGAAAAACAGAGAGAAGATAGTGGAAATAATTACAAAGAGGTGAAGCAGTCGATCACCATGGAGAAGAAGATAATTGCAAGTGTCGACTGCTGAACTCAATCAGCTTTGAGGAAGCTCTTTCCAGATGTGTGAGATTATGATTTCGAGAGTTGAGCATTCACTGTAAAATCTCACACATAGATTCACTCGCACATTTAGAGAGTTGAGCTATTTAGATTAGCAAGTGAATCACAAACAAAAACAAATACAATACATCTCGTCCAAGCACAAAGACGTTAAAATCTATGTATGTAGCCTTTCTCACTGAGGCGTAAAAGAAGTGATTGAGTGAACACAGCTTAGAGCTGGTGTAGAGTCTAGGAGTTCAGATTTGGGCAGTGGGTAAGTCCAAATCTGATTGGGTCTGTGGATCAAATTCTTCTAGTGGAACATTCCTGAAGAAGGAAGAAGGGGAGACGTAGGATGTTATATCCGAACTTCCAGAAACAAACAGCTGGTCTATTTTATTTACAGCATTCCGCATTTACTGTTAGCATGAATTGCATAATATTTGAAATCTGTTTGAGTGAGTTTTAAATATTAGAATTCTGTTCTGGATACTTCCGCTTGGTATTTTAATGCAAATCCAGATCTGTTCTCGGTGCTCAAACGTTCAAGAACATTGAGCTATTGCAGCTCAGTTTGTTAATAGGCATTGTTTTTGTATTAATCGATCATAACTAGTGGTATCAGAGCAGGTTGTTCTTGAACGAGCATTTCTTTTAAAACGCATGTGCTATCTGTTTTTAAAAGTTTTTGAAAGCTTATTTTATGAAGAAAAGGTGAGAAATGATTTTTGAATTCCATGTTCTCTTTTGTCGAGCTGACACGGAATGCGCGAGTTCTGTGTGGATGCCAAGATCTTATTTTGGTTGGGCTGTTTTCAGCACATGGGACAAAGTAAGAGAAATGAAAGAGAATCTGGTAGTTCAGTTATCGTTTTTATCCAAATCTGAATAAATTAAGTGATTCAGTAGCACGTGTTCTATTTTGAGGCTAAAATTTATTTAAGTGCTCTGAAGAGTTTTCAAGATCTGTTTATGCGGAAAAATATCAGCCGGTGCTTTGTTTTTAAATGATTTGAGCTTACATTATAAAAGATAGGGAGAATAATGATTTTTGAATTCTAGAGCATTGTTCCAAAATAACGTGCAGTAATATGTCTTTTTGTCAGGCACCGTGCTATTAAACAGAGAATATAGCACAATTAAGCATATAATCACGGAAACGTAAAATCTGGCTTAAAAATTTTTCGAAATAAAATGGGCCTGAACACAAAATATACATTCAAAATATCAATACTCAAAATACTAGTTAACTCAAACTCATACAAAGAAGGTAACAACAAATCTCAAATCAAATACAGATCCCCAATACATAAAAATACGAGGCATCCCCCGGTTCAATACATAATAAAATAGACTGGGACTCAAGTGAACGGGGATCGACCAGCTGGCACTCCACTCGGTCCAGCTATGTTACCTGAAGATCCTGCAAATGGGTAACACAGACCCAAACAACACAAAAGAAGAAAAGAAATACGAGGTCAAGAGTCAGTACGAAGAGCTATCAAAACAGCTAATCATGCAACATGCTATAATCGATGCTATGCAATGCATGAGGGCTATCAAGGATCGGATAGCTAGACCAGTGTATCAACTGGAAAATCATCTCAGTCGAGCCTCTATACCAAGCACGGTGTATCAACAGGTGAAATCATCGGTCCGTGATCTTCAGAGCCCGTCAGCCCATCACAGTTCGGTGGTAGACGCTCGAATCCGACAGTCACCACTCCGATGATAGCGTTGGACTTTTCAGGAACGACACATCTGTGGCCAGTCACAACGTGGCTCTCAATCAGGTCATCAATCAATCTGTCAATCAGGCTCAAGATGTATGCATGTATGCCAATTCAATATTCAATTCACAATGCATACAATTTAATACGTGAAAACAGAATGTACCACTCAAACAATATAACAAACTGTATACATAGAATCACATCAGCAGATTCATAAAATCAATCACAGTCATGTCCACGCTCAAAGATGTTAAATCTGCTCAATTCGTACCTCGCTGCTAAGTCTACCTCAACAGATTTTACCAAAGGCACGGCAATCCTCAACCCGAGCAATTCAGCTTTCTCCTGGCTTCCTCAACCACGGCAGAAGGCTCCTGGAACACAAATCTATTAAGATATCACGCTACTTAGCACAAATCTGAACGTCTATATAACACTGCCTACGACCAAGAACTCACATCTGGTTCTACGGGTCTAAACAACGTTCTACCAGAAATTTCTAAGCTTAGAATGGCAGAAAACGCTTACTCAAAAGCTGCTACAACACAGGAGAACCAAAGCTCCAAAATCACGAAGCTACAGGAACTCGGCAGTCACGACGCGATCCTCTCCTAGGTCGATTCAAGCCTCCTAGTTGGTATAAATCGAAAGGCCTAAGCAAGGGGAGCTCAGCGCCACCAACCACGCTCAAAACAACGGCGGGAATCGACGGAAAACGACGGAAATAGGCTACGAATGAACAGCACCGAACGAGGGTTTCAAATGAGAAGATAGGAAATGTCGGGTGAAAAATGACTAAGTGTTCATCTCTACTTAGCGTATAAATTCACCAGCCACCGACTTAAACAGATTCCTTCACCAAAATCATCTTCTGGTACTGAACAGATTCCTCGCATCAAATCCTAGCGCCAAAAATATCTCTCGAACCTGAAACCAGCGCTAACATATCCATCAGATTTCAGCGCTAACGCTAAACACCTACACACTAAACCAAACGACATCGTACGCGTGACATCTGAAATGCTCCAGCGTTACATACATCAGATCTCTCAGCGCTCGCACAAGTTCGATCACGCTAAGCGCTAATTAGTCAAAACGACGACGCATCTGAGACATCTGAAACCAACACTAGCGCTCATCGCTGATCAGATCCCTCCATGCATTGCTAAGGCACTACATCAAACGACGTCGCTACAACTTATCAAAACGACGCAGCATCGCTAACACATGTTGACCAACGTTGAGATCTGCTCTTGTCCACACGCTAGCGCTAACAGATCTCTCGCTACTCTCCAGCTTCGTTGACTAATCATTGACATCTGATTACACCAACCGCGAGACATCTGAACATCACGAAACGATGGCGTATCGCTTCAAGCGCTACACTCGACCACGAGATCTCTCTCTCCCTGGCAGATCTCTCACTCCACCAGACTTCACCAAAACGATAGCGTATTACTAAAAATTCGCGGCAACTCACGCGAACGTTCAGGGAATCATATTTCTATCCAATCTCATCAATTCAACTCAAATCCCGCACAGATTTCACCCGATAACCCTGAACTAAAATCTGAACAACTCTCACGAGAGATCTGAAATTCTCAAATCAGATTTCACCAAAAATCTCAAAATCTGAAATCTGAAAATTCGAAAATTCTAAATTCGAATTTCTCAATCCTCACAATCTCCCCACCTTAAGAGATTTCGTCCTCGAAATCAAAGGCAAACACTGGGAATAAAAATCAAATCATTCGAATCAAACACAATCATCTAATCAAACTCGAAGCAAAGAATCAGAATTTACCTGGAATTCACACTGTCAATGCTCAAACAGATGAGGCCAATCTTGTCTCATCTTCTACTCAACCTCCCAGGTAGCTTCTTCTCGGCCATGCTTACTCCACTGGACTATCACCAACGGAATTATCTTGTTCCTCATTTGCTTCTTCTTCCTATCCAGAATCTGCACTGGATATTCTACATAGCTCAAGGCAGAATCCAGCTCAACTTCGTCGGTTCTCAACACATGGGAAGGATCTGGCTCATATTTCCTCAACATTGACACATGAAAAACGTCATGTATCGCTGCTAACTCATCAGGCAGCTGCAATCTATAAGCCAACTGTCCAATCCGCTGAACAATCTCAAAGGGACTCTAGGAGCTAATTTGCCTTTAATTCTGAATCGCATAACGCTCTTGAAAGGAGAAACCTTGAGAAATACTCGATCGCCAACCTCAAACTCTAACGGTCGACGTCTTCGGTTAGCATAGCTGGTAAATCTATCTTGTGCAGCCTTCATTCTACTTCGAATCAAATCAATCTGATCTTTCATATGCTGCACAAATTCAGGGGTAGAAAGCTGTTTCTCACCAACTTCTTCCCAACAGATCGGAGATCTGCACTTTCTACCATACAACGCCTCAAATGGAGCCATCTCGATAGTCACCCGGTAGCTGTTGTTATACGAAAACTCAACCAAGGACAAAGAATCCTGCCATCCACCACTGAAATCCATCACAACTGCACGCAGCATATCCTCTAAAGTCTGAATGGTCCGCTCAGACTGACCATCTGTCTGTGGGTGATAGGCTGTACTCCTAGCCAATCTCGAACCCATTGCTGCTTGCAGACTCTTCCAAAAACGAGAAGTGAACCTTGGATCTCTGTCAGACACTATCGAAACGGGCACTCCATGCAATCTAACCACATGGTCGATGTACAGTTTCGCCATTTTCTTCATCGAACACCTCACATCATAGGGAATAAAATGGGCTGACTTCGAAAGTCTATCAATCACCACCCAAATCGCATCACATCCCCTACTCGATCGAGGTAGATGAGTCACAAAATCCATGGCGATGTGCTCCCAATTCCATTGGGGCACCTCCAAACTCTGTAGCAATCCACCAGGTCTCATTCTCTCAGCCTTTACCTGCTGGCAATTCAGACATCTAGCAACAAAACCAGAGATGTCGCTCTTCATGCCTTCCCACCAGTAGTGAGACTTCAAGGCATGGTACATCTTTATCTCTCCCGGATGCACATTATATCGACTACAATGCGCATCGTTCAGAATGGCTCTTTTAAATCGATAAAGTTCGGAACCACCAATCTTGCGAAATCTCAGACATCCATCCGAAGTAACAGAGAAATCTTCAGACTGACCACTTCGGGCTTTAATCTTCAAGTCATGAACGTATGGATCAGTCCTCTGCGCCTCCCTGATGTCACTCACAATCTGAGGTTCTACTTGGATCGAAGAAACCATAAAGTACTGACCACCCGGTTGGAAACGCCAACCAGAAGTATTCAACTGCTCATAGACTCTAGAGACACTCAAAAACGAAAGCATCGCAGGCTGGGTCTTCCTACTCAAAGCATCTGCTACTGAGTTCATCCGCCCAGGCTGATACTGAATCTCACAGTTAAAGTCTTTGAGCAATTCCATCCATCGTCGTTGCCTCATATTCAGATCAGACTGCGTGAAGATATATTTCAGGCTCTTGTGGTCGGTGTACACCACAAATTCTTCACCATACAAATAATGTCGCCAAATCTTCAAGGCAAACACTATCGCAGCCAACTCCAAATCATGAACAGGGTACCTCGTCTTGTGAGGCTTCAACTGTCAAGACGCAAAAGCAATCACGTACCCGTTCTGAATTAGAACACATCCCAAGCCATTGAGAGAAGCATCGGAGCACACAACAAATCCTCCGGATCCAGACGTTAGAGCCAAAACAGGAGCAGCAGTCAACTTCTCCTTCAACGTCTGAAAACTGAACTCGCACTCGTCAGTCCAAACGAACTTCCGATCCTTCTGAGTCAATTGAGTCATTGGCCGGGCTATAGAAGAGAACTTCTAAATAAAATTCCTGTAATAGCCAGCCAATCCCAAGAAGCTACTGATCTCAGAAACGTTCCTAGGTCTTTCCCAGTTAAGAACTGCTTCGACCTTACTCGGATCAACCGAAATCCCTTGCGCTGAAATCACATGACCCAAAAAGATAATTCTATCAAGCCAAATTCGCACTTGTTGAACTTGGCGTACAATTGCGAGTCTCTCAATCTCTACAACACCAATCTCAGATGCTCCTTATGCTCTCTCAAGCTCCTCGAATACACTAAGATGTCATCTATGAAGATGATCACGAACCGATCGATGTACTCGCTAAAGACGCGATTCATCAAATCCAAGAAAACAGCTGGGGCATTCGTCAACCCAAACGGCATGACCAGAAACTCATAATGCCCATATCGATTCCGAAAAGCTGTCTTCGCCACGTCAGCGTCTCTAATCCGCAACTGGTGATAACCAGAACGCAAATCAATCTTCGAGTATACGATCGATCCTTGCAACTGATCGAACAAGTCATCAATCCTCGGCAAAGGATACTTGTTCTTCACCGTCGTCTTATTCAACTGTCGGAAATCCACGCACATCCTCATAGACCCATCTTTATTCTTCACGAAAAGAATCAGAGCTCCCCAAGGCGACATACTCGATCTGATGAAGCCTTTCTCCAAGAGATCTCTCAACTGATCCTTCAGCTCTTTCAACTCTGCTGGCGCCAACAGATACGGAGTTCTAGAAATCGGGGTGGTACCGGGCACCAACTCGATACTGAAGTCGATCTCACGTCTAGGAGGGAATCCAGGAATCTCATCCGGGAACACATCGGGAAACTCTCGAACGATCGGAATGTTGCTCAACTCCAACCGCGACTCTTGGGAAACATCAAGCGCATAGATCATGAATCCAGCATTATCCAGTGATAGCAGGCTAAACATCTCCATGCCGCACACCAGTGGAATCTTCAAGCGCGAATCAGCACCGTAGAACTCCCACTTCTCACCCGAATCAGGGCGAAATCTCACCACACCATGAAAGCAGTCAACAGTAGCCTTATAGCTAGACAATACATCCATTCCCAAGATGCAATCAAAATCTATGATTCCCAAAACAATCAGATTGGACACCAAAACATGTTTATCAAATCGAAGCACATAATCCAACACCACTTCACGGGACCACAGACTCACACCACCAGGGGTCGACACGGAAACAACATCACACAATGGGGAAGAACTCAACCCATGTTCACAAACAAACAACTCAGAAATAAAAGAGTGTGATGTACCAGTGTCAAATAGAACTCTCTCAGGATAATGGAAAATAGAGCATGTACCTACGATCACTATGGCATGTGTCTCCTCAGCCTGTTCTCTCGTCAAAGCATTCGCTTGGGCCTGCTGTGGAATCTGGAACTGAGGTCTCGAAGGTTCTCTAAACCTAGAAGGCTCACGGGGTTGGAATCTAGATCGCTGGGTAGGGGCAGGAAACTGCGGTCTTTGAGAAGAACCACCAGCTGATCCCTGCTGCGAAGGAACTGAAGAATGACCCCTCAACAAAGGACATACTCTCTGAAAATGTCCCGGCTGTCCACAGTTATTGCAAAACCCCTGAACTCCACGACACTGCGAAGTCGGATGCCTTCCTCCGCACTGTCCACAAGACATGCTGCCTGAACCACTTCCAGAACCACTGCCAGAACCAGAGGAACTCGAATTCGCCTTCTTCTTGAACTGTTTCCCTCGAGGTCGAAACCTTTGGCGATTCGACTGCTGCTGTGACCCTTTAGGAGAATGGAAAGATTGCGACACATCCTGCACAGGCTGATAGGTGCGTCCAGTAGTCAGTCGATTCGAAGCATCCTCCTCCAGCAAACTCTCCTCAATATCCACCGCTCGGTTCACTGCATCGATATAGGTCGCAGGTGAACCAAACAAAACCATCCGATGTTGATCAGGCCTCAAGCCTTTCAGAAATTTGTTCCTCTTCGTCCTCTCCTGGTTGGCTACGTGCGGCACATAGATCAAAAGAGCAGAAAACTATCGGGCATACTCAGCCACTCGCATGTTACCCTGCTTCAGGTTGTCGAACTCTCACTCGCGGCTGTTATAGAAGGACTCCAGGGGAACAACAAATCTCAAATCAAATACAGATCCCCAATACATAAAAACACGGGACATCTCCTGGTTCAATACATAATAAAATAGACTGGGACTCAAGTGAACGGGGATCGACCAGCTGGCACTCCACTCGATCCAGCTTGGTCACCTGAAGATCCTGCAAATGGGTAACACAGACCCAAACAACACAAAAGCAGGAAAGAAATACGAGGTCAAGCCTCAGTACGAAGAGCTATCAAAACAGCTAATCATGCAACATGCTATAATCGATGCTATGCAATGCATGAGGGCTATCAAGGATTGGATAGCTAGACCAGTGTATCAACTGGAAAATCATCTCAATCGAGCCTCTATACCACGCACGGTGTATCAACCGAGGAAATCATCAGTCCGTGATCTTCAGATCCCGTCAGACCATCACAGCTCGGTGGTAGACGCTCGAATCCGGCAGTCACCACTCCGATGATAGCGTTGGACTTTTCAGGCACGACACATCTGTCGGCCAGTCACAACGTGGCTCTCAATCAGGTCATCAATCAATCTGTCAATCAGGCTCAAGATGTATGCATGTATGCCAATTCAATATTCAATTCACAATGAATACAATTTAATACATGAAAACATAATGTACAACTCAAACAATTTAACAAATTGTATCACGTAAAAACACAGAATCACATCAGCAGATTCATAACATCAATCACAGCCATGTCCACGCTCAAAGCTGTTAAATCTGCTCAATTCGTACCTCGCTGCTAAGTCTACCTCAACAGGTTTTACCAAAGGCACGGCAATCCTCAACCCACGCAATTCAGCTTTCTCCTGGCTTCCTCAACCATGGCAGAAGGCTCCTGGAACACAAATCTGTTAAGATATCACGCTACTTAGCACAAATCTGAACGTCTATATAACACTGCCTACGACCAAGAACTCACATCTGGTTCTACGGGTCTAAACAACGTTCTACCAGAAATTTCTAAGCTTAGAATGGCAGAAAACGCTTACTCAAAAGCTGCTACAACACAGGAGAACCAAAGCTCCAAAATATAACACTGCCTACGACCAAGAACTCACATCTGGTTCTACGGGTCTAAACAACGTTCTACCAGAAATTTCTAAGCTTAGAATGGCAGAAAACGCTTACTCAAAAGCTGCTACAACACAGGAGAACCAAAGCTCCAAAATCACGAAGCTACAGGAACTCGGCAGTCACGACGCGATCCTCTCCTAGGTCGATTCAAGCCTCCTAGTTGGTATAAATCGAAAGGCCTAAGCAAGGGGAGCTCAGCGCCACCAACCACGCTCAAAACAACGGCGGGAATCGACGGAAAACG
>KV014939.1:11413-21648 GCA_001598015.1 Dorcoceras hygrometricum | reverse complement strand
CGCAATTCAGCTTTCTCCTGGCTTCCTCAACCACGACAGAAACCTCTTAAGACCTTAAATTCAAAAGCTGTTACAACACAGGAGAACCAAGGCTCCAAAAATCACAAAGCTACATGAACTCGACAGCCACATCGCTATCCTCTCCAAGGTCGATTCAGGCCTCATAGTTTTTATCAATCGAAAGAGCAACTCGATATGAGTCCAGCGCCACCTAACTTGTTCAAAACAACGGCGGGAATCGACGGAAAACGACGGAAATAGGCTACGAATGAACAGCACCGAACGAGGGTTTCAAATGAGAAGATAGGAAATGTCGGGTGAAAAATGACTAAGTGTTCATCTCTACTTAGCGTATAAATTCACCAGCCACCGACTTAAACAGATTCCTTCACCAAAATCATCTTCTGGTACTGAACAGATTCCTCGCATCAGATCTTCAAAACAACGGCGGGAATCGACGGAAAACGACGGAAATAGGCTACGAATGAACAGCACCGAACGAGGGTTTCAAATGAGAAGATAGGAAATGTCGGGTGAAAAATGACTAAGTGTTCATCTCTACTTAGCGTATAAATTCACCAGCCACCGACTTAAACAGATTCCTTCACCAAAATCATCTTCTGGTACTGAACAGATTCCTCGCATCAGATCCTAGCGCCAAAAGATCTCTCGAACCTGAAACCAGCGCTCACATATCCATCAGATTTCAGCGCTATCGCTAAACACCTACACACTAAACCAAACGACATCGTACGCATGACATCTGAAATGCTCCAACGTTACATACATCAGATCTCTCAGCGCTCGCACAAGTTCGATCACGCTAAGCGCTAATTAGTCAAAACGATGACGCATCTGAGACATCTGAAACCAACACTAGCGCTCATCGCTGATCAGATCTCTCTATGCATTGCTAAGGCACTACATCAAACGACGTCGCTACAACTTATCAAAATGACGCAGCATCGCTAACACATGTTGACCAACATTGACATCTTCTCTTGTCCACACGCTAGCGCTAACAGATCCCTCGCTACTCTCCAGCTGCGTTGACTAATCGTTGACATCTGATTACACCAACCGTGAGACATCTGAACATCATGAAACGATGGCGTATCGTTTCAAGCGCTACACTGGACCACCAGATCTATATCTCCCTAGCCGATCTCTCACTCCACCAGACTTCACAAAAACGACAGCGTTTTACTAAAAATTCACGGCAACTCACGCGAACATTCAGGGAATCAGATTTCTATCCAATTCTCATCAATTCAACTCAAATCTCGCACAGATTTCACCCAATAACCCCGAACTAAAATCTGAACAACTCTCACGAGAGATCTGAAATTCTCAAACAAGATTTCACCAAAAATCTCAAAATCTGAAATCTGAAAATCCGAAAATTCTAAATTCGAATTTCTCAATCCTCACACTTTTGACGAGCTAACACAGATCTTGCGATATTTGTGTGTATGTCATGACCTTTAATTTTGTTATGGGATAGAGTTAAAGAGAAATGGAAGAGATTCTGTGAATTCCATTGTTATTTATCTTTTAAATCTTTAGTAATTTGAGCAATATTTAAGCACCATCTCTTCATCTGTGCATACGGTTGTTCCCAATTTTTTTTTAAAATCTGAAAACCCCTGCGGCCACAGTTCTTACTGTGTTAGTGTAGGGAGAGCTTTGTTTTATATATTTTGGGAAAGACCAGATTTCGATCTCTTTTTGATTCCCACAAAAAGATAGAGAATTTGTTAGATCATGCATTTGTTATTTCCAAGTTTTGTGTAAATTAAAAAGGGAGAGAATGGTGGATCAGGATAACAGATCCAGATCTGAGTTTTGAATTATGCAAAACTTGTTATTGTGTTTCTAATGTTTTCTACCAAGTGTGCAGATGTCAGCTGGATTAGAAACGTAGACAGAAGATAAGAGAATTGAAGATTTCAGCAGTCGTGACGTCATCCAAGTGTATTGAAGATTTCAGAAGTCGTGACGTCATTGAGAGTTTCGCAGAAGATAAGAGAATTGAAGATTTCAGCAGTCGTGACGTCATCCAAGCTTATTGAAGATTTCAGCAGGTGTGGCGTCATCGAAAGATGGGCAGCAGTGAGATGTCTGATACAGTAACTCAATCAAATCTGATACTGTAGCAGATCAAGAGCTGAAAATAGTAAATCGCGATTTCGGAGGCCTAAACGAAGGAATTTGGCCGAAAAGCGGCTTCGATCAATAGATTTGCTGTTGAGTCTTGCTCGTTGGACCGGTTCGGAGGGAATAGCACTGGTCTCATGTGAAAATGTGAAGTATGATCAGAGGTGAAGACAAGAGCAGTTGAGTCAGATGTTGAAGACAAGAGATCTGGTTCCAGCTATGAACAGAAGAATGATTCAGATGTGAGGAGAAGCTGTGAAGGAGTAATCTGGATCAAGTGCGAAGAGAGATCTGATGCGAAGAGAGATCTGGATTCATATGTGAAGAGAGGTCTGTTCAGCTATGAAGAGAAAGGCGAAGCAGTTGACAACAGATATGAAGATTAACTGGACCATAGAAGTCAACTTCTGAGCCTATTCAGATGTGAACATATCAAACTTATTCAGAAGTCAATAAAAGCTTGTTCAGAAGACGACAAAAGCCTGCAAAGTAAGGGACACAAGGATAACTCTGTCGGTACTTTACAGAACACCTTTAAACGGAAAGAAACTTGTGTCCAACGGATTAATTTGAACAGAGGCTATTTATTCAAGAAGGATTGATGAAGATGATGATGCTGAAAAACAGAGAGAAGATAGTGGAAAGAATTACAAAGAGGTGAAGCATTAGACCACCATGGAGAAGAAGATAATTGCAAGTGTCGACTGCTGAACTCAATCAGCTTTGAGGAATCTCTTCCCAGATGTGTGAGATTATGATTTCGAGAGTTGAGCATTCACTGTGAAATCTCCCACATAGATTCACTCGCACATTTAGAGAGTTGAGCTATTTAGATTAGCGAGTGAATCACGAACAAAAACAAATACAACAGATACCGTCCAAGCACGAAGACGTTAAACTCTGTGTATGTAGCCTTTCTCACTAAGGCATAAAAGAAGTGATTGAGTGAACACAGCTGAGAGCTGGTGTAGAGTCTAGGAGTTCATATTTGGGCAGTGGGTAAGTCCCAAATCTGATTGGGTCGCAGATCAAATTCTTCTAGTGGAACCTTCCTGAAGAAGGAAGAAGGGGAGACGTAGGATGTTATAACCGAACTTCCAGAAACAAACAGTTGGTCTATTTTATTTACAGCATTCCGCATTTACTGTTAGCACGCATTGCATAATATTTGAAATCTGTTTTAGCGAGTTTTAAAAATTAGAGTTCAGTTCTGGATACTTCAGCTTGGTATTTTAATGCCAATCAAGATCTGTTCTCGATGCTCAAAACGTTCAAGAACATTGAGCTATTGCAGCTCAGTTTGTTTATAGGCATTGTTTTTGTGTTAATCGATCCTAACAAATATTAAACAGCAGCCTGTTCTAGTTTATTGCCAATCCACAAGTGATAGCTGCCATCATCAAAAACCTTTCCTGGGTGACCGCCTCAAAGGACCCGGCCTTTACAGATATTGTCTTTGCCAGAATATCACTGAGAAGACGGAACTCAAATTTCATCTCCCTCTTTTTGCCTGAATTACTTACTTGTTCACCAGAAAAAGAAAAGATGCTCCTCGCATAAAATACAATATCCTTTGGAATCTCAGATAAATCTGTCAGCCCATCAACTGGCAACTCAAACGTACTGGCAAACAACTCCTCAGAGATTTCCACTTGTTCCCGCAAATAGTATTGACTACCTTTCTATCCCGGATGGAGCCATTAAGAAAGAACTCTGTCAACGCATCTTCATATAAGAATGCTTCAAACATCGATACCATACCCGGGTTATCCATAGCAAGAACAGAGTCAAAACAGACGTGAAGGGTGTTGGTGAAGAGTGATGATGCCATCGCAGCTAGTTGATAAAAAGATAGAACACCTGAAAAATATTTGCAGAGAACACACAAGAGAGTACGAGCACAAGAATACCAGAGAGTAATTATGCGCAAGGTAAGTGAAAGGTGAAACAGGAAATGCCGTAATATATTCAAGGAATGCAAAAAGTTACTGGAGAGAGAAAATGTGGATGTGACTTTTCGCATGATGACAAACCACGTGTCAATCATCCAACGGCGCGTACAATATTTTGAAATTATTTTGAAAAGATTTTCAAATATTGCGAAATAAGAAAGATTTTAAAATGATTTTTCAAATCTTTTAATCGTACAGTGAAAAGTAAAAAAAATGCGCGCCAATATTGTATAACATCACAGCTGGTTTAATATATCGCTGAGGGTAGAGCAGGATCTGATCACAAATAAGCATCAGCTATGTATATGTGGCATCTGAGTGTATCCAGATCCCACATATTCAGCTGACGTAGAACTTAACAATTCAGATCCTGGTTCCCCCTACGATTAAGATCCTCTCAACGCAATATTCTTGCCTCAGCTGAAGGTCTTTGCGTTCCCCCTGAACACAAGACTCGCAGCTGAGTTAAGCATCAGCTATCAACCTGCAAATAGTTAGCGCACAGATAATTCAAGGCAATTCTAGTAGACCTAATATGTTTCTAAAATAAGAAAACTTAGCGTCTGGCAGAGGCTTTGTGAAGATGTCAGCTACTTGCTGTTCAGTCTACACATACTCCAGCCGGACGTCTTTCTTTAGCACGTGGTCCCTGATGAAATGATGCCTGATGTTTATGTGCTTTGTCCTTGAATGCAATATTGGATTTTGGGTGATCGCGATGGCACTGGTGTTGTCACAGAGAATGGGCGCTTCAGAAGCATCAATGACATAGTCCTTCAGCTGGTGTTGAATCCATAGTATTTGAGCACAACAGCTGCCAGCTGCTAGGTACTCCGCTTCAGCTGTGGACGTTGCAATGGACGTCTGCTTCTTACTGAACCAGGAAATTAGTCGATCCCCTAAGAATTGACAAGTCCCACTTGTTCTTCTACGATCAATCCTACATCCTGCATAGTCTGCATCACTATAACCGATTAGTTGAAATCCTGAGTCTTTGGGATACCAAAGACCCACGTTAGAAGTTCTTTTCAAATATTTTAAAATGCGTTTCATGGCTATATAATGTGATTGTTTAGGCTCTGCTTGAAATCTAGCACACATACAGACAGCAAATATGATGTCTGGTCTGCTAGCAGTTAAGTACAGCAGGGAGCCAATTATACCACGATATAAAGATACCTCAATGGCAGTACCAGCTTCGTCTTTGTCTAGCTTGATTGATGAGCTCATTGGGGTCGCTGCTGCTGAACAGTTGTCCATGCCAAATTTCTTCAGCAGTTCTTTCGTATATTTAGCTTGGTTAATGAAAATTCCATTCTCCAGCTGTCGAACTTGTAATCCCAGAAAGAACGTTAGCTCTCCCATCATCCTCATCTCAAATTTATCCTGCATTAGCTTAGAGAACTTTTGGCACAATTTGGGGTTAGTGGACCCAAAGATAATGTCATCAACATAGATCTGTACCAATAAGACATGATCAGATTTTACGAATTTAACAGTGTCTTATCAACTGTGCCATAGTGAAATCATGCTCGATTAAGAATTTGGACAGTGTATCATACCAAGCTCTGGGTGCTTGCTTCAACCCATACAGAACTTTATCTAATTTATAAACATGGTTTGGATATGTATGATCTACGAAGCCAGGAGGTTATGCAACATACACTTCCTCTGTTAGAATGCCATTAAGAAAAGCACTCTTAACATCCATTTGAAACACTTTAAAATCTTTGAATGCTGCATATGCAAGAAACATGTGTATGGCTTCTATTCTAGCTACTGGTGCAAAGGTTTCATCAAAATCTATTCCTTCCATTTCGGATTTAGGGATTCGATGGTCAGATCGAAATAATCTCGTTACTATTCCATCTTCATTCAGTTTGTTCCTAAAGACCCATCGTGTTCCTATAACTGAATGATTTGAAGGTCTAGGTACAAGTTGCCATACTTTATTTCTCTTAAAATGATTTAATTCCTCCTGCATTGCTTCTACCCAGCTTGGGTCTGCTAAGGCTTCATCTATTTGTTTAGGTTCTATATGCGAGATGAAAGCTGAATCGAAATGATCATGCAATAGCTGGCTTCGTGTGCGAACAGAGATTCGATGTTACCTATAACCTGCTCAGGTGGATGATTTCTGTGAAAACCCAAAAATTCAGCTCCCGGAAATAGAGCCAAAAAAATCAGCTTTTGGTCGGTCAACTCAGCTTTTGGTCGGTCAACTCAGCTGTTGGTCGGTCAACTCAAATTTTGGTCGGTCAACTCAGCTGTTCATCGGTCAACTCAGCTGTTGGGCAGTCAAACTCAGCTTCTGCTCAGTCAGCAGACAACTCTGTGGTCAACTCTGTTGGGGATCCAGATCCTCCCCCGGCTAGGCAGCGGAAGAACAGAAAATAAACGTCCGGGAGACGATCAATACGATAAAATAAACAATACAATATCGTCATACATAGGGTGTTCAAAAACACTACCTTGCTGGCACTTGTGCCTGGCTCCAACCGTAGTTACAATAACGTCGGATCTTCACGGTAGATTGCGGTAGAAATCGCCAATCCGGTCCACGACCAGAAACGAGACTCCTTCGTCAGCCTGCACTAGAAGGACTGACGAGATCTGCACGAACGGATTCTCCTCGTCGAATTGGCCGGAAACAATTTTCCGGCGAAGACGGGCGGCGGCGGCGGCGACGTATATGGAGAGGAGGGGAGGTGGCTATGCTTCTAGGTTTAGGGTTAAGTTGAGTTATGTTATGTTGAAGTCTTGGTTTATGCTTAATTAAATAAGCTTAAGTGTTGGACTTGGATCGGCCCAACGGGCCCGGATCCAATGATAAACATTCAGTTCATCTCCACCACCGAGACTTCATCGTAACTTTGATCGCCGATCAGATCGGACCGATCGATTCAGTTTCCAAAACTGAATAATATGATCTGAAAAACCATTTTTCAGAACCCCAGTGCAAAATGACCGTTTTGCCCCTCAACAGCGGGAAACCCCGGTTTGACCCCTGTTGACTTTTTAGGAAGTCGCACTCCCAAAATCCTCTTCGTATGCTCAAATAGGAACAATTCCTTCGGGAGGGTTAACGAGAGTGCATACTTGGTTAGCATGCATTGAGTCAAACTCAGACTGCATTGCTTCAAGCCATAAGTTAGAATCAGCATGGGAAATTGCCTCCTTGAAAGTTCTTGGATCAGATCCAACAACTTGATCACCTTGATCATCTTCAAGGAGAAAACCATATCTCTCAGGAGCCCTAGGAATCCTTTCGGATCTCCTAGGTGCGACCATTTCTGGAATTGGCTCTGTAGGTGTAGGAGACTCACCTGGTACTTCGATTGGATCTCGAACCTCTTCGAGTTCTACTATTTTGCCCTTTCTATCAAGTAGAAGTTCCCTTTCCATAAAGGTGGCATTCCTAGAAACAAACACTTTTGTTTTGCTGGGATAGTAGAAGTAGTATCCAATGGAGTTCTTTGGATACCCAATGAAGTAGCATAAGATGGATCTCGTATCCATCTTATCTCCCACTGTCTGCTTCACGTAAGCAGGACATCCCCAAATCCTCATAAATGAGTACTTGGGTGGTTTGCCCATCCATATCTCATACGGAGTTTTATCCACTGCCTTGGTGTGGACATTGTTCAACAACATGACCGGTTTCGAGCGCATAGCCCCAAAACAAGGTCGGAAGCTCAGTGAAGCTCATCATAGATCGAACCATGTCCAACAAGGTCCGATTACGACGCTCCGCTACACCATTGAGCTGTGGTGTGGCCGGAGGGGTCCACTGTGAGAGAATCCTGATGGTCCCGGAAATAGGATCACTAAGCAAATAGGAGTTCAGAAGGGGGGGTTGAATGAACTCCTTCAATTTTTATATTTCAAAGTTCTTTTAAAAAGTTTGGATCTCAGTTTTATGCAAACTTCTCAGCCAACAAAATATGTGCGGAAATAGGCCGATTGGTTTGTGAACAATGAACAATGCACAACAGTAAATAAATGCGTAAATAAGAGATTGAGTCGAGAGATTTTTTCTGGAAGTTCGGATATCAATATCCTACGTCTCCCCTTCTTCCTCCTCGGAAGGTAGCACTAAAAGACTTTGATGTGAGTAGCCTTTCTACAAACACCCGCTCCCGTAACCCGCAGCTACGAGAACTCCTAGCGCTTTACAAACTTCACGCAGACTTCGCTGCTTATTTACAATGTTTTGAACGTTTTACGAACTTCTTTGAATAGACAGTTCGTTTACAGACTCTATCAAATGTATCAATGAAAACACGAAGCTAGAGACTGTAAAGATCTTCTGGTATCAACAATGAACAACCAGAAGATTGACTCGAATGTTTTTCTAATGAAGATCGAACGAATAAGTTCTTCGAGTCTGAGCTTTTTGAAATATCAACGAAATGAAAGCTCTGTTTGAATTTTGGCAGCGTTATAGCAAAGATAATAAGCGAAGTATATTCTTCAATCACCGCTGCTGATATTTATAGTCTTCGATTGCAACGGTAACATTAACTCTCCAAAGGAAATAAATCCCATTTGAATTACTGCCAAAATAGTACACCGTAAATCCTGCTCCACTGCAAGGTCAAACGCTCATCCACAGAGCCAACTTGTCTTCTTTCCATTTTTGTGCAAGCATAGAGAAACGGCCACTGTACACTGTACTATTCACCCAAAATAGTACCTAACTTGTTTCCTTCATTCCAGGCAGCTGTACGATCCAACAAATCTTTTCCTTATGAGCAAACGATCGTATTTGAAATACTTTGATCTTGCGCCTGAAATTACTTTGAAAATCAGCACTTACATTCATCAACGTTGATAACTTCGACTGGAAAAACGCTTGGAAGAATTCATCTGCTGATATGTATATGTTTTTCCATCTGCTGATTCCTTTAGCAATAAAACGATGTCGTGTCAACTTAATCAAGTGACGCCGTTTTGCTATCTTGAAATACATCTGCTGGTTAACAACATGTAGCCAACTGCTGAGACAATACTTCTGCTGAAATCTCTAAGGAACGCTTCTGCTAAATAGTTCAAATCAATACGCTGTCGTTCCAACTAAACCAAACGCTGTCGTATCGCAATCTCCAACAAATAGACTTAACCAATCTGCTGAACTTCTTCAACAAAGTATCTGCTGATCACTTCATCTGCTGATACGAAACAGTGCACTCCAACGACGTCGTTCTAACTTATCAAAACGCTTTCGTTTAGCAGTCCTTAGCAAAACACGCTGAAACACAAAACTGTACTCGCTGGTCGAGACAACATCTGTTGATTGCTCTTGAAGAATCTATCTGCTTAACTACTCAAACCGTTCAACTGCTGATCGCATACCATCTGCTGAAATCTCACGAAAACTCCAACTGCTGACTTTGCTACTGTAGAAAGAAAAACTCCTGCGACAACCGATTGTCCAATAGAATCTTGTCTTATTTTTGTTATCACCAAAACTTATAAATATTGTTCTAACAAATCCCATTCTCTTTCAGATAGTCTTGAAATTCAGTACTTAAGTATTCACCACCTCGATCAGATCGATGTGCCTTAATACTTTTGCCTAACTGATTTTCTACTTCAGCCTTGAATTCCTTGAACCTTTCAAAGGATTCAGACTTGTACTTCATCAAGTACAAGTACCCATACCTAGAGTAATCATCGGTAAAGGTGATGAAGTATGTGTGACCATATTTAGTACCAATACTAAATGGGCCGCACACATCAGTATGGATCAAATCCCTCTTTCAGATAGTCTTGAAATTCAGTACTTAAGTATGCACCACCGCGATCAGATCGATGTGCCTTAATACTTTTGCCTAACTGATTTTCTACTTCAGCCTTGAATTCCTTGAACCTTTCAAAGGATTCAGACTTGTACTTCATCAAGTACAAGTACCCATACCTAGAGTAATCGTCGGTGAAGGTGATGAAGTATGTGTGACCGTATTTAGTACCAATACTAAACGGGCCGCACACATCAGTATGGATCAAATCCAATAGGCCTTGGGCACGTTCACCCTTGCCCTTGAAGGGTTGCTTGGTCATCTTTCCTTTCAGACAGGATTCACAAGTCGGTAGGGAGTTGATGTCTGACAGATCAAACAAGTC
>KV014938.1:63908-89033 GCA_001598015.1 Dorcoceras hygrometricum | reverse complement strand
AGGGAGATGCCCTGCGCTTTGTTGTTGTACTCTTAGGGGAGTTTATTACATGTTTGGAATTATGTATGCTTATTTGTTGGTTGTTATATGAATTGGGAAACTTATTTTAAGTATTGTTGTATTTTAAATTATATGTTTTAAACCGTCGGGCCTAAAAGCGAAAATTTTACCCACTTTTTGATAGCTTCCGCATGTGTTTATCTGTTTAGAGCACGAGGCCTGACATTCGCTCCAGGTTAACTCATATCCTCAACAAATAAACACCAGCCGCAACTGTGTCTCACTCACTTGTTTTACGCCTATGTGAGAAAGGCTACAAACAAAGAGTTTAACATCTTCGTGCTTGGAAGGGATCTGATTTTGGTTTGTGATTCACTCGCTAAGCAATTACGCAAATCTCTCAAAATATGCGAGTGAATCTGTGTGTGAGATTTTACAGTGAACGCTCAACTCTCTAGAGAATAAATCTCACACACTGGGAAAATGCTTCTACAAAAGCTGATAGAGACTCAGCAATCGACGCTCGTTATGCGCTCCTCTCTAATGGTGGTAGACTGCTTCATCTCTCTGTTTTTCTTCCCTTTTTGTTGTTGTCTCCTTTTCGTTTTTAATCTTTTCTGTGCATCAACAACAACTAATTCTTCAATGGCGCTTCTCGTATATAAATCCTCTGTTAAAATTCAATCAGTTGGACACAAGTTCTTCCCGTTGAAAGATGTTCTGTAAAGTACTGACAGGGAGTTGTCCTTGTGTCCTTTCTTTTGCAGGCTTTTATCGTCTTTTGATTTTCTTGCCACAGCTGAGTGTTCAACGTCTGGATGCATCTTCAATTGAAATACTCCAACAGCTGATTGCTTCTTCAAATGAATGTGCTTTGAAGTTGACTTCCATATTCCAATTAGTCTTCACATAGAATTCGTCAACTGCTTCGCTTGCACAGCTGATTCATGTTCGATGCAACAGCTGATTCTCTTAGTTTAGCGCTACAGCTGATTCATCTTCCCTTTAGCGCTCCAGCTGGTTCAAATTGTCTTTGCACACCAGCTGTTGTATCTTCGTCTTTGCGCTACGTCTGATACAACTTTGTCGCAACAGCTGATCAACATCTGATTTGTTCTCCAGCTGGTCTTTCTTCATCTTAACACAACAGCTGGTCCATAGCGTTCCAGCTGATTCTTAGTGTTCCATCTGGTTCAAGTTATTGCTCCAGCTGGTCCATCTTCTCCTTTGCGAATATCACAGGTGCTGGTCTAATTTGGCCTCCGCCTAATTACGAACAACTTACTCAACTTTAGACGTCTCCATTGCTAATCCAGCTGCCGTCTAAGTGATAAACCAAACCAGCCGTGATCTTTATCTTTTCTCCAGCTGATCCATTTTTGCGCACCAGCTGGTTCAGTTGCTCCAGCTGATCCATCTGAACCAACTTGCATATTTACGCATGAGACCAGTGCTACTCCCTCCGGAACGATCCAACGAGCACAACTCAACAAACTTTGTTTGATGACCTAAGCTGCTTTTCGGCCAAATTCCTTCATTTAGGCCTCAGAAATCGCGTTTTACTGTTTTCAGCTCTTATTCTGCTACGGTATCTGATTCAACTTCTCTTGTTGTTTTTCCAACTAACATCTGCACACTAAGTAGGAACGTTCGAAACACAATAATAGGTTTTGTGTAATTCAAAACTCATATCTGGATCTGTTATCCAGATCCAACAATCTCTCCATTTTTTATTTACACAAAACCTCAAATAACAAATTCATGTTATTTTAAATAAAGCTCTCCCTACACAATCACACCAAAAACCGTGACAGCAGGAATTTTGCAGATTTTGGAAATTAAAAGAATTTTGGGAAGAATCGTATGCATGAATGATATGATTTTGAAAGAGCTGAAAGTGTGCTTCTGCTTTAGCTTATATATGCAGAGAAATATTAATAATAACTCTCCCTATCTATTATAATATAAGCTCAAATCATTTTTTAAAAAAAATGAAGCACCAGCTGAAATTCCGCATAACTATCAGAGCACAAAAATAATTTTTTTCAAAAAGAAATGCTCGTTCTAGAACAACCCGCTCTTATACCACTTGTTAGGACCGAATTTAGGAAATTAATGCAAGCAAGCGCTGCTACTGATAATAAAAAATTTGCGCTGCTATTATGAGGTGCAATACCTCGGGTTCTTGAACATTAAAATACTAGAGCATCGGAGACAGATCTGGTATGTAATAAAAACATGCGAAAAACACCAGAACTGAATCCTATACTTTATAAACAACACAAACAGATTTATGTTCAACATAAATCAGCTCGACTGTGCAAGTGTGTGATAACTGTGTATGCGTGCATGCTAATAATTAAATGCGTATGCGGAACTGTAAATAAAAGAATACAATACACTGTTGTTTGTTTCTGGAAGTTCGGAGCTCAATCTCCCACATCTCCCCTTCTTCCTTCTTCAGGAAGGTTCCATTAGAAGATGAGTCACCGAGCCTCGCTCCAGGTGAACTCATATCCTCAACAAATAAACACCAGCCGCAACTGTGTGTCACTCACTTGTTTTACGCCTATGTGAGAAAGGCTACAAACACAGAGTTTAACGTCTTCGTGCTTGGAAGGGATCTGATTTTGGTTTGTGATTCACTCACTAAGAAATTACGCACATCTCTCAAAATATGCGAGTGAATCTGTGTGTGAGATTTTACAGTGAACGCTCAACTCTCTAGAGAATAAATCTCACACACTGGGAAAATGCTTCTACAAAAGCTGATAGAGACTCAGCAGTCGACGCTCGTTATGCGCTCCTCTCTAATGATGGTCGACTGCTTCATCTCTCTGTTTTTCTTTCCTTTTTGTTGTTGTCTCCTTTTCATTTTTAATCTTTTCTGTGCATCAACAACAACTACTTCTTCAATGGCGTTTCTCGTATATAAAGCCTCTGTTCAAATTCAATCCGTTGGACAAAATTTCTTCCCGTTGAAAGATGTTCTGTAAAGTACTGACAGGGAGTTGTCCTTGTGTCCTTTCATTTGCAGGCTTTTATGGTCTTTTGATTTTCTTGCCACAGCTGAGTGTTCAACGTCAGGATGCATCTTCAATTGAAATACTCCAACAGCTGATTGCTTCTTCAAATGAATGTGCTCAACAGTTGACTTCCATATTCCAATTAGTCTTCACATAGAATTCGTCAACTGCTTCGCTTGCACAGCTGATTTGTAACACCCCAAAATCCATAGGACCACAAATTATAATCCTTATAAATTGAGGACCCATTTCTAATTTAAGATTTCAGCATTGTTTATTTGTCCAAGTAGCTGATTTCTTATATCTTAGATTTCATAAGGTACAGGGGTCCGATCAGTTGTCACCCGAGCGTAGCCAAGCAATTTTCAAACTTTATAAATAAAATGGTTTTGGATGGGAGAATGGTTAAATTTCAGATTTTGTGTAGTACATTTACAAATCAAAACATTGACAGGGAATTTTAAGTAAAATTTTCTGAAGTACGCCTGGTTTACCATGCCTACTTGAGTGTTTTCCCCTGTTACAAATTAGACTCTCATGCCTATGGTACATGGACTATAAGTTCATTCATTTGCAAGAAAATATCCATTTTTGCATCAAAGAAAATAGGAAGCTCATCGTTGCGCTTGGGAAGACTCTCTGTTCGTGATCTGCTGTATCTCGTGATTCCTTCTTATTGAGGCAAGTAAATCTGATTATTGCTACGCTATGAAAGCATATTTATTGTTCTCGCTTCATTTCGTGATTATTGCCTAAGCTATGTCTAATATCAGCCTTTGCTCATGTTCTGCTGATATTATAACGTATGATTAATGTTCGGGTTCACAGTGGATTATGTTTGGAACTTAAATGTATTTTACGAAGTTGATGATGTTGATTTTAAAATGCTGAGCATTTCAAATTCAACTCATGTAAATTGTGATGTTCTTCTTCTCTCTGGTGAATGGCAATGTCCGAATTTGACTCCATGAAGTTGGAAATGCTAGTCGAACCAGAACTAAATCTGGGTTGATAGGTAAATTCTGATATCGTGGATGTTATTCGTGATGTGGTAGTACCAGTTCTACAAACAGCCGTCGCATTTCATAACCAACAGCTGGTTTACTGTTCATCTCGCATTTCATAACCAACAGCTGGTTTACTGTTCATCTCGCATTTCATAACCAACAGCTGGTTTACTGTTCATCTCGCATTTCATAACCAACGACTGATTTACTGTTGCTTGCGACTGGTTACTGTTGCTTGCAACTGGTTACTGTTTCTTGCGACAGGTTTGCTTGCGACTGGTTACTGTTGCTTGCGACTGGTTTGCTTGCGACTGATTTACTGTTGCTTGCGACTGGTTTGCTTGCGACTGGTTACTGTTGCTTGCGACTGGTTTGCTTGCGACTGATTACTGATGATTGCGACTGGTTTGCTTGCGACTGGTTACTGTTGCTTGCGATTGGTTTGCTTGTGGCTGGTTACTGTTGCTTCTCACTGCTGATTCACATCCAACGTATGGTTTTCTTTCAACTGCTGATTGTCCTTACCCAACGTCTGGTTGTTCTACTATTACTCCGTTGACCCGATTAATTGTGTTGACCATCGAAATGTACCCAACAACTGGTTGCCCCAACGACAGGTTGCATCCTTCGACCGTTTAATCCAACAGCTGATTTCCTATGTCTCCATGGATGCTTAGTGAAAAATGTTTAGATGGAAAATGATTAAAAAATGAAGTGAACCCTGATGCTAAGATCTGAATTCATTCCAGAAGTTGTTGAAAAGAAGAAAATGTTCAGACTTTAGTATTTATGGCAAAGATAACACATGGTCCATATTGGAAGGGTGAGCAGCTGACGAGAGGGTTGGTTGCCCCTTCATATTGGGTGAGATTTCACCATATTGCAACTGATATCAGTAGTCATTCGATCGAGTGCAATGGGACCTAAGTAGAGCTTCTGAGCCATAAGTCTAATAAAAATGTTAACGCTGGGATTTGAACTTATTCCCAGAACAGATGTTTACGATGAATGATGCTTCACGACTTCCTTTAAACTGTGATGTCTTAAGTTTTATACCTGAATATTGTGCTTTGTACCCTAGGTTTTGCTTGCTGAGCCCCTAGGCTCACTAGCTTTCTTGGTGCAGGTGTGTCTGCGCCGGAGCAGATGGGATGTGGAGTTTGAACCAGTAGCGGTGTGTTAGTGTTTATCGAAGGCCTGCGTTTCCGCAATGTTCATTTTGTATTTGCTGTTTTTGTTGTCTTTGATCTTAGTCAAATATGTATTGAGATCCGTTACAACAAAGATGAATTCAAGTAGAGTTCAGTAGTTGTAATATCGCGACTTCGCATTTTGTACTTTGAACTTGTAATGAAATCTGTTTTTATCTTCTTGGCGCCAACGGTTGTACTTTGATTTTTATTTTGTAGTCAAGGTAAATACAGTCTTGTTCTATTTATTATTCAGCCCTTCTATTTTCCTTTTATTCCTTTTTCACTTTTGATTCCTGTGACTCCCCATGGGGGTTTTGGGCGTCACAACATGGTATCAGAGGATGGTCCAGAGTGTTGTCTTTGATCTTAGTCAAATATGTATTGAGATCCGTTACAACAAAGATGAATTCAAGTAGAGTTCAGTAGTTGTAATATCGCGACTTCGCATTTTGTACTTTGAACTTGTAATGAAATCTGTTTTTATCTTCTTGGCGCCAACGGTTGTACTTTGATTTTTATTTTGAGCAAGGAAATACAGCTTGTTCTATTTATTATTCAGCCCTTCTATTTTCCTTTTATTCCTTTTCATTTGATCCTGTGACTCCCATGGGGGTTTGGGCGTCACAACATGGTATCAGAGGATGGTCCAGAGATAAACACACGCACTCTTCGCTGGAACAGATTTCATCGACCATCTCTTCGGTGCAGTAAGTTTTCTTTTACGTTTTGGAGCATGTATTTTTTATTCTTACATGTTCTGATGTTCATATGTGGTGGATTGTGGGCTATAGATTAAGATGTCTGGGCAACGAAGAAGAAATATCCCAGTAGATGAATCCAGCCCTGATAGTAACGCTAGTATTGCCCAGCTTCTAAGGTTGCTGGTAGAACAGCAGGGTAGAGGCAATGGCCAATCCTCCAGCAGTAGAGGACCTAGCAATGATGACCCTCAAGAACGATTCCGAAGACAGAAGGCAAGGGAGTTTAGCGGCACAACAGATCCGTTTGTCGCCGAAAGCTGGATTGCCAGGGCATGTTATTAAGAATTGCCCGAAGATGAACACAGTTGGTGACTAGTAGAGCTTACGTCATGACAACCGAGAAAACCAATCCAGACTCTACAGTGGTTACGGGTAAGATCCTGATTTCTGGGTTGCCCTCATCAGCCTTAATAGATTCAGGTGCGACGCATTCATTCTTAGCAGCTGATTTTGCTAAGATAATACATGTTAGACCCGACAGGTGACTACAGGATTTTGCGTATCAGTGCCCTCTGGGGAAGAGCTGGTATCCCATAACTTGTTTCGTGACTTAGAACTTAGACTCCAAGGGCATTCCGTTACCGCTAATTTGATTGTATTACCTATGCCTGAGTTTGATCTGATTTTAGGAATGGATTGGTTGACCAAATACGGAGTCGTGATAGATTTCAAGCTTAGAACCGTAGTGGTAAAACCTCCAAGCGGAGACTGGTTCACGTTCGAGGCTAGTCAAATGTGTAAAATCCCTCGAATTATTTCAGCTCTTAAGGCGCAGAGTTGTTTGAGGAAAGGAGAATTAGGATTCTTGATAAGCCTATCCTCTTTAGTAGCTACCAGTAAACCTCTACTTTCAGATGTAGAAGTAGTGAACGAATTCCCCGAGGTTTTTACAGAAGACATATGTGGACTGCCACCTGATATGGAGTTGGAATTCGCAATTGATTTAGAGCCAGGAGCAGCACCAGTTTCTAGACCACCTTATCGTCTTGCTCCATCAGAAATGAAAGAATTAAAGGAGCAATTACAAGCTGTTGGACAAGGGCTTTATTCGACCAAGTACATCACCATGGGGAGCCCTGTTTTGTTCGTCAAGAAGAAGGACGGGAGTCTAAGGTTGTGTATAGACTATAGAGAGTTGAATAAGCTGACTATTAAGAATAAATATCCCTTTCCTAGAATTGAGGATTTGTTTGACCATTTGAAGGGATCGGTGTTGGCGCAATGTTGGATCCGGATCCCGTTTCCCGGGGTGCAGCGGAAGTTAAAATTTTTGCACCAGGAATCGTTCAATACATCAAATCTATTCAATAAACATACATAGGATGTTTAACGAATGTTACCTTGCTCACGTTTAGGTGCCTGGCTTCGACCAGATTCACAGGGAATTCTGGCACTTCAAAGGTTGGCGGTGGTAGATCTCCTAATCAATTCCACGACCGGTAACACGGTTCCTTCGTCAGCCTGCACTATAAGGCCTGAAGAATTTGGCACGAACGAAATCTTCTCGAAAGGGTGATCGGAACAAGTCCGATCACGCGATCAACGGCGGCGGCACGGCGACGCGGCGGCGGAGGGGCGGCGGCCGTGAGGTTGTGAGGGAGAAGGGGGCGGTGCCTTTTTGGAGCTAAGGTTGGTGTTCAAGTGTTATGTCATGTAGCCCTAGGTCTAGCATAAGTAGACCAATGATGGGCTTGAACCAATCCAATGGGCCTGGGTCAGGCCCAGGTCCATATGAACATTCGGTTCGTTTCCATCACCGTGGCTCAATCACAACTCCGATCGACGATCAGATCGGACCGATCAACACAGTTTCGAAAACTGAGTATTATGATGTGAAAACAATTTTTCAGACCACCTACTCCAAAATTGCAGTTTAGCCCCTCAACTTTGGGAAATCGCAATTTGACCCCTGTTGACTTTTAGGAAGTCGCACTCCCTATATTACTCCTCATATGCTCAACACATTGAGCTAAGTTTCCGTGCGGGAATCGTGAATCCAGTACTTGTGTGACCCTCAATGGTTCAGGGATACAGCTAGCCGTGGGCCCCACAACCATTGTGACTCCGAAATCATAATTTTGGACTTGCCCATCGGATCATGGTAAAGCGCCTAGCAACATCGTCCCATTATCCCCTAGGTATCACTGATAGTGCCTGCAAGAACCAGTTGGTCATGGTTAGTGTACAGTACGGTCCTTTCAACACATATATCCCGATCAGATCAACGACCATTGGTAAATCGAGAGTCGCTAGAGATCCGATAGCTATGCATACATTTTGGAGATCGAATAGTGACATCGCGAGTGTTACTAGGTAAACCCATTTACCTAAAACACATCTAGTACTCTGGCCAGAGATTTATCACACTATTATCTCCTCAGATAGCATAGGATATCCACGCATAAAAGCGAGCGATGAATCCTCGACAACGAAGCATCGACTCCTACATGCATCGGGACCTCACCCAATCCCGCCACCTAATGACCCCAAATGAGTCGGTAAACGGGTCAAAGTGAGGTTCCTATCATGTAGAGTCTCAATGACGTTTCGAGTCGTGAGGACTAATCAGTACAACCAAGACCTCGGACTTATCCACTCGACAAATGGTAACCACTTGGAAAGTCCGAACGAGGGTAGTTCGATAGATCACCAGGTCACTATCCATATGCATGCTCAGAACATCACAATTTTCCCTACCAATGAAACATGGTACTTCACATCGCAGATGCTAGTCTCAAGCTCGGGCGGCCTTATCCTCATTTTGACGGCCCAATCGACTAGGAACGAGTTCAGAATACACAGTGACTATTAGATGTGTTTCATGATAGCCATCATATCCACTATCACATCTAACTTACAATATGGTGCATTCTAGGTCTTTATCCAACACAATTTTTAACATTATAACATAATGAAAATAATGAATACCATAAAAGAAATGCGTATTTCATAAATAAAGATCATTATACACAAGAGTCAATAAAATCCACACACCACAAGTTGGCTAGTTGGGCATATACTCTAACAATCGGTAGTTTTCTCTAAGATTGATTTGAGGTCTGGTTACCACCAATTGAAGATAAAACCAGCAGACATCTACAAAACAGCCTTTAGAACACGATATGGTCATTATGAATTTTTGGTAATGCCCTTCGGACTCACTAACGCCCCCTCAGCTTTTATGGACTTCATGAACAGAGTTTTCCAACCCTTTTTAGATCATTTTGTAGTTGTGTTTATTGAAGATATTATGGTGTATTACAAGAACAGACTCGAACACGCAAACCACCTGAGAACAGTGCTTCAGATTTTGAAAGACAAGCATTTGTTTGCCAAGTTTAGCATGTGTGATTTTTGGTTGGAAAAGGTTTCTTTTCTCGGGCATATTATATCCAAAGATGGATTGGAAGTAGACCCATCCAAGGTGGAAGCCGTTCGCGACTGGCCGATACCAACATCTGTTTCAGAAGTTAGGAGTTTTCTGGGGTAAGCTGGTTATTACAGGCGCTCTATTAAGGGATTTTCGAAGATATCTCTTCCCTTAACCTCGCTGACGAGAAAGTTGAGCAAATTTGAATGGACCCCCGACTGCCAAATCTGCTTTGAGCAATTGAAGCAGGCGTTGATTGAGGCTCCTGTGTTAACGATGCCATCTGATCAAGGGAAATTTGTCATCTACACAGATGCGTCGAAGTTGGGATTAGGAGCTGTTTTGATGCAAGATCGTAGGATAAGTTTCCTACGCTTCCAGGCAGTTGAAAAAATCACGACTGGCCGATACCAACATCTGTTTCAGAAGTTAGGAGTTTTCTGGGGTAAGCTGGTTATTACAGGCGCTCTATTAAGGGATTTTCGAAGATATCTCTTCCCTTAACCTCGCTGACGAGAAAGTTGAGCAAATTTGAATGGACCCCCGACTGCCAAATCTGCTTTGAGCAATTGAAGCAGGCGTTGATTGAGGCTCCTGTGTTAACGATGCCATCTGATCAAGGGAAATTTGTCATCTACACAGATGCGTCGAAGTTGGGATTAGGAGCTGTTTTGATGCAAGATCGTAGAGTAATTTCCTACGCTTCCAGGCAGTTGAAAAATCACGAAAGAAATTATCCCAGTCACGACTTGGAGCTGGAAGCAGTTGTTTTCGCCTTAAAGATCTGGAGGCATTATTTGTATGGAGAGAAATTTGAGATATTCACAGATCACAAAAGTCTGAAATACTTCTTCACCCAAAAAGAATTAAACATGAGGCAGAGGAGATGGCTAGAGCTGGTAAAGGATTATGACTGCACCATCAGCTATCACCCAGGAAAAGCAAATGTTGTAGCTGATTCTCTAAGTAGAAAATCTGTTGGTGTAGCCCAGCTGTCAGTCCAAAGACCTTTGGCATATGAAGTGGAGAAATCTGGTATAGAGATAGTGCCCAGCGGTAGCTCCATAGTTTTGGCAGATATCACTGTAAGATCAAATATGTTGGACCAGATCCGTGAAGGGCAATTAATTGATAAGCAACTCCAAAGTGGATAAAGCATGATAAAGAAAGAGGCAGCAACCTCTATTTCTCAGAAGGAGGGATAATCAGATTTCAGGGAAGAATTTGGGTGCTCAAGCAGGAACCTTGCGATCGGATGTGTTGGCAGAGGCCCATACAACTCCATATTCTGCGCATCCCGGAACCACTAAGATGTATAAAGATCTCTAGCAGTTGTACTGGTGGCTAGGGATGAAACAAAACATCGCCAAATTTTTCTCGGAATGTTTAACTTGTCAGCTGGTGAAGGCCGAGCACCAAAGACCAGCTGGGTTGTTGAAGCCGTTACCCATTCCAGAGTGGAAGTGCGAATGTCTTGCTATGGACTTCGTGACTGGTTTGCCTAGAACTGCCCAGGGTTATAATTCTATTTGGGTTATTGTAGATAAGCTTACGAAATATGCTCACTTCCTGCCGGTGAAGACAACCTACGACGTGAGTAGATATGCAGAGTTGTATGTGAAAGAAATCATCAGACTTCTCGGTGTTCCATTGTCGATTGTGTCTGATAGGGATTCCAAGTTCACGTCCGCATTTTGGAGAAGTCTACATCGCGCTTTGGGAACAAATTTGACATTTAGTACCGCCTTTCACCCCCAAACCGATGGACAATCAGAAAGAGTGATCCAGATTTTAGAGGATTTACTCAGAGCATGTATTATAGATTTCTCAGTAAGTTGGGATTTGAAACTGCCGTTAGTGGAATTTGCGTATAACAACAGTTTCCAAGCTTCCATCCAAATGGCGCCATACGAAGCTCTATATGGATGTAAATGTAGAACGCCTCTTCATTGGGATGAGATAGGAGAGCGAGATGGTCTAGGACCAGATCTGGTGGAACAAACCGTGAATGTTGTTAGAAGAATTAAGGAAAGGATGAAAGCTGCTCAAAGCAGACAAAAGAGCTATGAAGATAATAGACGAAGGGAACTAAATTTTGACGTTGGTGATCACGTCTTTTTAAAAGTGGCTCCAATGAAGGGAGTGATGCGTTTTGGAAAGAAGGGAAAATTGAGTCCCAGGTATATAGGTCCCTACGAGATACTGGACAGAGTAGGAACATTGGCCTATCGATTAGCACTGCCGCCTCATCTATCTTCAGTGCATAATGTATTTCATGTATCAGCCATAAGAAAGTACGTTCCCCACACATCGCATATATTGAATGCTGAACCGGTTCATTTAACGCCAGATTTGAGCTATGAAGAGAGACCAGAAAAGATCCTTCTTAGAGAGATTAGAAAACTGAGGAACCGTAGCTTCCCAATGGTTAAAGTTCAGTGGTCGAATCAAACCGAACGAGAAGCTACGTGGGAAACGGAAGCTGATATGCATAGCCGTTACCGAGATTTTTTCGGTAAGTAAATTTCGAGGACGAAATTTTTATAAGGTGGGTAGAGTTGTAACGCCCCAAAATCCATAGGACGACAAATTATAATCCTTATTAATTGAGGACCCATTTCTAATTTAAGATTTCAGCATTGTTTATTTGTCCAAGTAGCTGATTTCTTATATCTTAGATTTCATAAGGTACAGAGGTCCGATCAGTTGTCACCCGAGCGTAGCCAAGCAATTTTCAAACTTTATAAATAAAATGTTTTTGGATGGGAGAATGGTTAAATTTCAGATTTTGTGTAGTACATTTACAAATCAAAACATTGATAGGGAATTTTAAGTAAAATTTTCTGAAGTACGCGTGGTTTACCATGCCTACTTGAGTGTTTTCCCCTGTTACAAATTAGACTCCCATGCCTAAGTTACATGGACTATAAGTTCATTCCTTTGCAAGAAAATATCCATTTTTGCATCAAAGAAAATAGGAAGCTCATCGTTGCGCTTGGGAAGACTCTCTGTTCGTGATCTGCTGTATCTCGTGATTCCTTCTTATTGAGGCAAGTAAATCTGATTCTTGCTACGCTATGAAAGCATATTTATTGTTCTCGCTTCATTTCGTGATTCTTGCCTAAGCTATGTTTAATATCATCCTTTGCTCATGTTCTGCTGATATTATAACATATGATTAATGTTCGGGTTCACAGTGGATTATGTTTGGAACTTAAATGTATTTTACGAAGTTGATGATGTTGATTTTAAAACGCTGAGCATTTCAAATTCAACTCATGTAAATTGTGATGTTCTTCTTCTCTCTGGTGAATGGCAATGTCCGAATTTGACTCCATGAAGTTGGAAATGCTAGTCGAACCAGAACTAAATCTGGGTTGATAGGTAAATTTTGATATCGTGGATGTTATTCGTGATGTGGTAGTACCAGTTCTACAAACAACCGTCGCATTTCATAACCAAAAGCTGATTTACTGTTCATCTCGCATTTCATAAGCAACAGCTGGTTTACTGTTCATCTCGCATTTCATAACCAACAGCTGGTTTACTGTTCATCTCGCATTTCATAACCAACGGCTGATTTACTGTTGCTTGCGACTTGTTTGCTTGCGACTAATTTACTGTTTCTTGCGACTGGTTTGCTTGCAGCTGGTTACTGTTGCTTGCGACTGGTTTGCTTGCGACTGGTTACTGATGCTTGCGAATGGTTTTCTTGAGACTGGTTACTGTTGCTTGCGACTGGTTTGCTTGCGACTGGTTACTGTTGCTCGTGACTGGTTTGCTTGCGCCTGGTTACTGTTGCTTGCGACTGGTTACTGTTGCTTGCGACTGGTTCCTATGTTGCAACTGATTCCTTCCCCTAAGTGCCTCACTGCTGATTCACATCCAACGTATGGTTTTCTTTCAACTGCTGATTGTCCTTACCCAACGTCTGGTTGTTCTACTATTACTCCGTTGACCCGATTAATTGTGTTGACCATCGACATGTACCCAACAACTGGTTGCCCCAACGACTGGTTGTATCCTTCGACCGTTTAATCCAACAGCTGATTTCCTATGTCTCCACTGGATGCTCAGTGAAAAATTTTTAGATGGAAAATGATTCAAAAATGAAGTGAACCCTGATGTTAAGATCTGAATTCATTCCAGAAGTTGTTTAAAAAAATAAAATGTTCAGACTTTAGGATTTATGGAAAAGATAACACATGGTCCATATTGGAAGGGTGAGCAGCTGAGGAGAGGGTTGGTTGCCCCTTCATATTGGGTGAGATTTCACCATATTGCAACTGATATCAGTAGTCATTCGATCGAGTGCAATGGGACCTAAGTAGAGCTTCTGAGCCATAAGTCTAATAAAAATGTTAACGCTGGGATTTGAACTTATTCCCAGAACAGATGTTTACGATGAATGATGCTTCACGACTTCCTTTAAACTGTGATGTCTTATGTTTTATACCTGAATATTGTGCTTTGTACCCTAGGTTTTGCTTGCTGATCCCCTAGGCTCACTAGCTTTCTTGGTGCAGGTGTGTCAGCGCCGGAGCAGATGGGATGTGGAGTTTGAACCAGTAGTGGTGTGTTAGCGTTTATCGAAGGCCTGCGTTTCCGCAATGTTCATTTTGTATTTGCTGTTTTTGTTGTCTTTGATCTTAGTCAAATCTGTATTGAGATCCGTTACAACAAAGATGACTTCAAGTACAGTTCAGTAGTTGTAATATCGCGACTTCGCATTTTGTACTTTGAACTTGTAATGAAATTTGTTTTTATATTCTTGGCGCCAACGGTTGTACTTTGATTTTTATTTTGAGCAAGGAAATACAGCATGTTCTATTTATTATTCGGCCCTTCTATTTTCCTTTTATTCCTTTTCATTTGATCCCGTGACTCCCATGGGGGTTTGGGCGTCACAACATGGTATCAGAGCATGGTCCAGAGATAAACACATGCACTCTTCGCTGGAACAGATTTCATCGACCGTCTCTTCGGTGCAGTAAGTTTTCTTTTACGTTTTGGAGCATGTATTTTTTATTCTTACATGTTATGATGTTCATATGTGGTGGATTGTGGGCTATAGATTAAGATGTCTGGGCGACGAAGAAGAAATATCCCAGTAGATTAAGCCAGCCCTGATAGTAACGCTAGTATTGCCCAGCTTCTAAGGTTGCTGGTAGAACAGCAGGGTAGAGGCAATGGCCAATCCTCCAGCAGTAGAGGACCTAGCAATGATGACCCTCAACAACGATTCCGAAGACAGAAGCCAAGGGAGTTTAGCGGCACAACAGATCCGTTTGTCGCCGAAAGCTGGATTAAATCAATGGAGGTGATATTTGAGTATCTCCAAACGCCCGACTTAGAAAGATCCAGATGTGTGGTTTACATGTTGAGAGATGATGCGATGCTCTGGTGGGAAGGATCAAAGCTTACAATAGCGGCACAACAGATCCGTTTGTCGCCGAAAGATGGATTAAATCAATGGAGGTGATATTTGAGTATCTCCAACTTGCATATTTATGCACGATACCAGTGCTACTCCCTCCGGAACGATCCAACGAGCACAACTCATCAAACTTTGTTTGATGACCTAAGCTGATTTTCGGCAAAATTCCTTCATTTAGGCCTTCGAAATCGTGTTTTACTGTTTTCAGCTCTTGTTCTGCTACGGTATCTTATTCAACTTCTCTTGTTGTATTTCCAGCTAACATCTGCACACTTAGTAGAAACGTTAGAAACTCAATAACAGGTTTTGTGTAATTCAAAACTCAGATCTGGATCTGTTATTCAGATCAAAAAATCTCTCCCTTTTTGATTTACACAAAACCTCAAATAACAAATGCATGTTATTTTAAATAAAGCTCTCCCTACACTATCACACCAAAAACCGTGACAGCAGGAATTTTGCAGATTTTGGAAATTTAAAGAATTTTGAGAAGAACCGTATGCAAGAATGATATGATTTTGAAAAAGCTGAAAGTGTGCTTCTGCTTTAGCTTATATATGCACAGAAAGATTAATAATAACTCTCCCTATCTATTATAATATAAGATCAAATCATTTTAAAAAAAAAATGAAGCACCAGCTGAAATTCCGCATAACTATCAGAGCACAAAAATAAATTTTGTTTCAAAAAGAAATGCTCGTTCAAGAACAACCCGCTCCGTTACCACTTGTTAGGACCGAAAATAGTAAATTAATGCAAGCAAGCGCTGCTACTGATAATAAAAAAATTTGCGCTGCTATTATGAGGTGCAATACCTTGGGTTCATGCAACCCGCTCCGTTACCACTTGTTAGGACCGAAAATAGTAAATTAATGCAAGCAAGCGCTGCTACTGATAATAAAAAATTTGCGCTGCTATTATGAGGTGCAATACCTTGGGTTCATGAACATTAAAATATTAGAGCACTGGAGACAGATCTGGTATGTAATAAAAAAATGCGGAAAACACCAGAACTGAATCCTAAATTTTAAAACAACACAAACAGATTTATGTTCAACATAAATCTGCTCGACTGTGCAAGTGTGTGATAACTGTGTATGCGTGCGTGTTAATAATTAAATGTGTATGCGGAACTGTAAATAAAAGAATACAATACACTGTTTTTTGTTTCTGGAAGTTTGGAGCTCAATCTCCTACATCTCCCCTTCTTCCTTCTTCAGGAAGGTTCCATTAGAAGATGAGTCACCGAGCCTCGATCCAGGTGAACTCATATCCTCAACAAATACACACCAGCCACAACTGTGTGTCACTCACTTGTTTTACGCCTATGTGAGAATTGCTACAAACATAGAGTTTAACTTCTTCGTGCTTGGACGAGATTTGATTTTGGTTTGTGATTCGCTCGCTAAGAAATTACGCACATCTCTCTAGAGAATAAATCTCACACACTGGGAAAATTCTTCTACAAAAACTGATAGAGACTCAGCAGTCAACGCTCGTTATACGCTCCTCTCTAATGGTGGTCGACTGCTTCATCTCTCTGTTTTTCTTCCCTTTTTGTTGTTGTGTCCTTTTCGTTTTTAATCTTTTCTGTGCATCAACAACAACTACTTCTTCAATGGCGCTTCTCGTATATAAATCCTCTGTTAAAATTCAATCCGTTGGTCACAAGTTCTTCCCGTTGAAAGATCTTCTGTAAAGTACTGACAGGGAGTTGTCCTTGTGTCCTTTCTTTTGCAGGCTTTTATCGTCTTTTGATTTTCTTGCCACAATTGAGTGTTCAACGTCTGGATGCATCTTCAATTGAAATACTCCAACAGCTGATTGCTTCTTCAAATGAATGTGCTCAGCAGTTGACTTCCATATTCCAATTAGTCTTCACATAGAATTCGTCAACTGCTTCGCTTGCACAGCTGATTCATGTTCGATGCAACAGCTGATTCTCTTCGTTTAGCGCTACAGCTGATGTGAGACCTGGATTGTATAAGATTAATTGTTTAATTAATCGTTTTTTAAGGATTTCTGGTGATTCAGATTTCTGTTTGAGGCTTTGGATTGCCTTTTCGGGTCAGATTTCACATTTTAAGCAATCCTGGAAGTTTTTGTATTTTTTAGATTTTTGGGTGAAAGATGGTTTCGTGGTGAAAGCTGGTCGATTTGGTGATAACCAGTCGTAGCATGTATTAGTATCACTGGAGATCAAACACCGTCGTTTTGGCGTGAGTGACCAGTCATTGGCAAAGTCTGCCAGCAGATAGTATTTTAGGCGTGTGTAGGATCTGCCAGCAGCAACGCTTACGTGGATTCAGCAGAGAGTGCTAAGGGACTTCGAAACGGTGACGTTTTGTGAAGCATCGACTGGGTGATATCTGTTAGCAGCAAGATCATGCAGCGAAGTGCAATACACCGTCGTTTGGATTAGTGGAGGCGACATCATTTTGATTAGCGCTAAGAAATCAGTAGCTGGTGTGTTTGCCCCTAGTAGCGATCAGTTGTTGCATGTATTAGTTCAACAGATTTGCTGACGTGGTTAAGCGACGCCGTTTATATTAGTCGAAACACTGCGTTTTGATGTCGCGTTAGGTACCAGCTGCAAAGATATGTTGTGTTGAGTGAGGAATCCAGTCACTGGTTTTGGTTAACCAGTTGTTGGCAGATAGGATGACGTAAGCTGTGCGACGTCGTTTATGTTTGAGTAGATGCCCAACTAGCCAACTTGTGGCGTGTGGGTTCTTATTGACTCTTTGTATAACGATCTTTATTTATGAAATTCTTATTCTTTTATGGCATTCTTTATCTTCATTATTTTATAATGTTAACAATTGTGTTGGATAAAGACCTAGAATGCACCATAGTGTATGTTAGATGTGATAGTGGATATGATGGTTATCATGAAACACATCTAATAGTCACTGAGTATTCTAAACTCGTTCCTAGGCGATTGGGCCGTCAAAATGAGGATAAGGCCGCTCAAGCTTGACACTAGCATCTGCGATGTGAAGTACCATGTTTCATTGGTAGGGAACATTGTGATGTTCTGAGCATGCATATGGATAGTGACCTGGTGATCTATCGAACTACCCTCGTTCAGACTTTCCAAGTGGTACCATTTATCGAGTGGATAAGTCCGAGGTCTTGGTTGTACTGATTAGCCCTCACTACTCGAAACGTCATTGAGACTCTACATGATAGGTGCCTCACTTTGACCCGTTTACCGACTCAGTTGGGGTCATAAGGTGGCGGGATTGGGTTAGGACCCGATGCATGTAGGAGTCGATGCTTCGTTGTCGAGGATTCACCGCTCGCTTTTATGCATGGATATCCTATGCTATATGAGGAGATAATAGTGTGATAAATCTCTGGCCAGAGTACTAGATGTGTTTTAGGTAAATGGATTTACCTAGTAACACTCGTGATGTCACTATTTAATCTCCAAGATGTATGCATAGTTATCGGATCTCTAGCGACTCTCGATTTACCAATGGTCGTTGATTTGATCGGGATATATGTGTTGAAAGGACCGTACTGTACGCTAACCATGACCAACTGGTTCTTGCAGGCACTATCATTGATACCAAGGGCATCATGGGGCGATGTTGGTAGGCGCTTTGCCATGATCCGATGGGTCGGTCCGAAATTGTGATTTTGGAGTCGCAATTGTTGTGGGCCCATGGCTAGCTGTATCCCTGAACCATTGAGGGTCACACAAGTACTGGCTTCACGATTCCCGCACGGAAACTGAGCTCAATGTGTTGAGCATAGGAGGAGGAATTTAGGAAGTGCGACTTCCTAAAAGTCAACAGGGGTCAAATTTCAATTTCTCTCAAGTGGAGGGGCTAAACTGCAATTTTGGACTTGGTGGTCTGAAAAATTGTTTTCGCATCGTAATAATCAGTTTTGGAAACTGCGTAGATCGGTCCGATCTGATCGGCGATCGGGATTATTATGAATCCATGGTGATGGGAATGAACCGAATGTTCATATGTTGGATTGGGCCCGCCCCAGGTCCAATGGGCTGGTTCAAACCCATCATACCTATACTTATACATGGTCTAGGGTTGTATTTTCATAGAATACCACACAACACAAAACCCTAGCCTCCAAGCGCCGCCCACCCCTCTCCTCCACGCCGCTCTAGGCCGACCGCCCTTGCGCCTCTCTAGGCCGACCGCCCTTGCGCCGCCCGCCGTCCGCCGTGCCGCCTCCCGCCGCCGGTGCTCATGTGATTGGACTTGTTCCGATCACGTCTACGAGGAGATTCCGCTCGTGGTAAATTCGTCAGCCCTTCTAGTGCAGACTGACGAAGGAGTCCTGTTTCCAGTCGTGGACCGGATTAGGAGATCTACCGCCGCCTACCTTGAAGTGCCAGTTTCCCTGTGAATCTGGTCGTAGCCAGGCGCCTAGACGCCAGCAAGGTAACGCTCTAAAACATCCTATGTATGTTTTATTGCATTATATTTGTTATGTATTGAACGTTTCCGGGGCAAATTTTGAAACTTCCGCTGCACGCTGTTCAGGCGGCGGGCGCCACCGTGCGGCCGCCGTCCGGCGAACCCGAGGCGGTGTTGCGACACTTTTTTTGACTTCTAGGGTTTGTTTCGGGCCTGTCCCGGGCGGTCCGAGGAGTTTTCGGGCCAATATTTGATATTTGGCCATTTTGGTTAGACCAAAATTGATTTTTGGAATTTTTGAGATTTTAAAATTGTTTTAAGCACAATTTGATTCAATTAAAATTGACGAAATATGATTTTATTTATAAAATATGATTTTATAATTAAAAAATGATTTTGTTGGGAAATTATCAAATTTGATTTGATTATTTAATTTATGTCAATTATATGAATTGATTGTATGTTTGGGATGATCGAGAGCCGTGCCCAATGTGTTAGGTGTATGCTCCCGGGGGTTGTTGGGCGGCGCGCAGGCGCCGCCGGGCGGCCGCCGTCCGGCGAACCCGAGGCGGTGTTGCGACACTTTTTTGACTTCTAGGGTTTGTTTCGGGCCTGTCCCGGGCGGTCCGAGGAGTTTTCGGGCCAATATTTGATATTTGGCCATTTTGGTTAGACCAAAATTGATTTTTGGAATTTTTGAGATTTTAAAATTGTTTTAAGCACAATTTGATTCAATTAAAATTGACGAAATATGATTTTATTTATAAAATATGATTTTATAATTAAAAAATGATTTTGTTGGGAAATTATCAAATTTGATTTGATTATTTAATTTATGTCAATTATATGAATTGATTGTATGTTTGGGATGATCGAGAGCCGTGCCCAATGTGTTAGGTGTATGCTAGGTTTTGCGAATTTTGGTTGTAATATTGTTGATATCAATTATAAAGTGGGCATGGTTTATGGCCCGTTCCCACCCCTTGAAATTGTATCCCAATGTGTCATGGATATTTAATTGTAATTATTAGATTTAGTGGGAGGACATTTGAAGACGGTGGAGCTGATGATCAAAGATAATGAAGACCGAAGATTTGTAAAACTGGAAGCTAATGTAATAGGATTATATTTGCATACTGCATTTCACCTAGGACTGGACCTAGGTCCGTGATTGCCAACCACGGACCGCATAGCTCTCGCTATCGATCATCCCAAATTTATATATATATGCGATATATATGTTTGTTGAATCCGCATTTTAAATTTGATTTAAAATTATTGAGACCAAATTTCAAAATTAGAATCCCTCATTTTAAATATGATTTAAAATTTTTTATCAAGATTAAAAGTTTATTCGATAAACTAAGGGAATTTAAATTTGTTTAAATTTTCCTACCTTCCATCAACAATGAGTGTACGTCGATGCTACCCGTATACATGGCCCGGCTCATATTATTGAGGGGGTTATGTATGCCGGAAAGCTGTACACGTCATTGACACTCGCTGTGAGTTGGTTGGAACTCCCTTTAACGTTTGCTCATATTATTGGGGACGTTAAGGGGACCGTCCTTCAAAACTCGACATTGATGGGTCATCTTGACACGTGATAGTAATCGGCGTCATATTATTGGGCCCTTACTGGATGTGAGTTAAATACATGGAGGTTGCACCTGTTGTAATTGGACTCTACCTTTTGAGGGTCATGGTTGGCTGATATTATTCGGGACCATGATTTCTTGATTGGACTCTGTGTACCCACTAAGGAAACTTGCTTTCTCGATTTCATTAGAGGGTGGTGAAATCGTTAAAATAGTGGGAGGATAATTCATAAAACTAAATGACCTTGTCTGTAATGCATGTCTGTCTTTATTTTCAGTATAAACTGCTATTACAATGTCCTCAATCAAAAATCCACTTGTTGCTATACTGGATTGAAACATGTTCACTGGTTTGAACTACCAAGATTGGCTTCGAAACCTCAAAATTGTTTTGGCTTCGGAGAAACTTCTCTACACGCTAGAGAAGACTCCTCCGAAGGAATCCCCTGTCGATGTAAGTCCTGAGGAACTGGCAAAGCTGGACAAATGGTGGGACGACGAGCTTAAGGCACGGTGCTATGTGATAGCATCGATGTCCAACGAAATGCAGCGGCGCTTTGAGAAGACGGAGTATGCTGCTGGCATACACCTTCATCTCAAGGAGCTGTATGGGGAGAAATCTAGGACTGAGAGGTTCACTACTGTCAAGGAGCTCATGACAAGCCGCATGCGCGATGGGACTTCGGCCGCGAGCGATGCGGTTCATATGATTGGGCTCATTGAGAAGCTAGTGGGCCTTGATATCACGCTTCCACATGAGCTGTCTGTGGATCTGCTTCTCCTCTCACTCCCTGCTGCATTCGACCCCTTTGTGGTCAACTTTAACATGAACAAGCTGGAAGCCACTCTTGAAGTAGGTTGTGAACATGCTTGTCGTGTTCGAGGGGACCATAAAGAAGGACAAGCCCGTCCTCCTTATGGGCTGTTCTTCCTCTGCGAAGAAGGGGCCCAAACGCAAGGGTAAGAAACGTTCTTCCCCTGCGAAGGAGGTAAAGCCCGCCAAGAAGCCCAAGGCAAGGACTTCAAAGCCAAACAAATCTGAGGATGTTTGCCACCACTGCCACAAGCCTGGACTGGAGGAGGAACTCTGAGGAGTACCTCGAGCAGTTGCGAACTGCGAAAGGTGTGTTCTACATTGAAATAAATATGTCTCTTAATTCGACTTCTTGGGTACTTGATACCGGATGTGGATCTCATATTTGCAATTATTTGCAGGTAATGACAAGAAGCCGATGTCTTAGAGAGGGTGAGACCCACTTGAGGCTTGGAAATGGAGCAAGAGTTGCTGCTGTAGCTATAGGAGATGTTTATTTATTTCTGTCCTCAAATTTTAAGTTGTTATTGAGAAACGTTTTGTTTGTTCCTGAATTAATAAAGAACACCATTTCTATTTCTATGCTTGATAGTGATGGATATTCTTGTCATTTTGCCAATTCGATTTGCAATATATACAAGAATGAACGTTTGATTGGAATTGGGGAACGCGAAAATGATCTGTACATCTTAAAATTAAAAGAAGTTCCAACTCGCGATGTGGAAACACATACAACAACTATTAAAAGGAAAAACTATAGCTTGAACCCAGCACAACTTTGGCACACTAGGCTAGGTCATGTTTCTCTGAGTAGGATGAACAAGTTGGTTAGGAGTGACATGTTTGATATGTCTGACATCAACTCCCTACCGACTTGTGAGTCTTGTCTCAAGGGAAAAATGACTAATCAACCCTTCACGGGCAAGCCTGAACGTGCTCAAGGCCTACTGGATTTGATCTATACAGATGTGTGTGGCCCACTTAGCATTGGTACTAAGTACGGTCACACATACTTCATCATCTTTACCGATGATCACTCTAGGTATGGGTACTTGTACTTAATGACGCACAAGTCGGAATCCTTTGAAAAGTTCAAAGAATTCAAGGCTGAAGTAGAAAATCAGTTAGGGAAAAGTATTAAAGCACTTCGATCCGATCGAGGTGGTGAATACTTGAGTGCTGAATTTCAAGACTATCTTAAAGAGAATGGGATTCTCTCACAGTGGACCCCTCCGGCCACACCACAACTCAATGGTGTAGCGGAGCATCGTAATCGAACCTTGATGGACATGGTTTGATCTATGATGAGCTTCACTGAGCTTTCTACCTCGTTTTGGGGCTATGCGCTCGAAATGGCGGTAATGTTGTTGAACAATGTCCACACCAAGGCGGTGGATAAAACTCCATATGAGATATGGATGGGCAAGCCACCCAAATACTCATACATGAGGATTTGGGGATGTCCTTCTTACGTGAAGCAGACAGTGGAAGATAAGTTGGATAATAGATCCATCTTATGTTACTTCATTGGGTATCCAAAGAATTCTATTGGATACTGCTTCTACTATCCAATGAAACAAAAGTGTTTGTTTCTAGAAATGCCACCTTTCTGGAAAGGGAGTTTCTACTTGATAGAAAAGGCAAGATAGTAGAACTCGAAGAGGTTCAAGAACCATCTGAAGTACCAAGTGAATCTACCGCACCACAAGAGACAATACCAGAAATGGTCGCACCTAGGAGATCTGAAAGGGTTCCTAGGGCTCCTGTTAGATATGGTTTCCTCTTTGAAGATGATAAAAGTGATCAAACTATTGGATGTGATCCAAGAACTTTCAAGGAGGCAATTTCTGATGCTGATTCTAATTTGTGGCTTGAAGCAATGCAATCTGAGATTGACTTGATGCATTCAAACCAAGTTTGGACTCTTGTTAATCCTCCCGAAGGAATAGTTCCTATTGGGTGTAAATGGATATACAAGAGAAAACTTGGGCCTGATGGAAAGGTACTGACCTACAAGGCACGACTGGTCGCGAAAGGTTACACTCAAAGGCAAGGTGTTGACTAATGAAACCTTTTCACCAGTCGCAATGTTCAAGTCAATTAGAATCCTACTGGCCATAGCCGCATGGTACGACTATGAGATATGGAAAATGGATGTGAAAATTACGTTCCTTAATGGAAACATTAAGGAAGAGATCCATATGACGTAGCCTGAGGGTTTCACATCTGTAGGAAGTGAGATTAAAGTATGCAAACTTCAGAGATCGATATACGATCTCAAACAAGCATCGAGAAGTTGGAACCTGAGATTTGATGAAACCATTAAGGAATTTGGTTTCATCAAGAATCCCGAGGAGCCATGTGTGTATAAGAAGGTAGTTAAAAATGCTGTGACATTCCTTGTACTTTATGTTGATGACATTCTACTCATTGGGAATGATGTAGGAATGTTGCAGTCAACTAAACTGTGGTTGTCTAGTAGATTCTCGATGAAGGACATGGGTGAAGCATCCTACATTCTAGGAATACAGATCTATAGAGATAGATCGAAAAGGATGCTCGGACTCACCCAAGCCACCTACATCGATACCATATTTAAGAGGTTCTCTATGGAAGAGTCCAAGAAAGGACACCTACCTATGTGCCACGGGGTCACTCTATCTAAGTCTATGTGTCCAAAGACTGATGAGGAGATAGAGAGTATGACACGTGTGCCATATGCCTCGGCAATAGGTAGTATTATGTATGTCATGATCTCAACTAGACCGGATGTCGCATATGCTCTGAGTGTCATGAGCCGCTACCAAGCCAACCCCGGCCAAATGCATTGGAAGGCTGTGAAAGATATTCTTAAGTACTTACGAAGGACTAAGAATATGTCCATGTTCTATGGGGGTGGTGAACTGAAATTGGAAGGCTACACTGATTCTAGGTTCCAATGTGATGTGGATGATTCGAAGTCAACCTCTGGATTTGTATTCATGCTCAATGGTGGTGCTGTCTCTTGGAAGAGTTCCAAGCAAGACAACATCGCGGATTCAACCACTGAGGCTGAGTACATCGCAGCATCAGCTGCTGCGAAAGAGGCGGTTTGGATAAGGAATTTCGTCCAAGAGTTGGGCGTAATCCCTGAAGGAGTTGGTCCAGTCCCGGTGTACTGCGACAACATGGGTGCCGTTGCACAAGCAAAGGAGGCTAGGTCTCACCAAAGATCCAAACATATACCGAGGAAATACTACATAATCCGGGATATTGTGGCTAGAGGTGACATATCAATCGAGAGAGTCGTCTCTGCAGACAACATTGCTGATCCACTTACGAAGCCCTTGCCAGGACAGTTGTTTGAAAAACATCGCAAAACAATGGGACTGCGTCTGATGAGTAGTTGGCTTTAGGCAAGTGGGAGATTGTTAGAGTAGATGCCCAACTAGCCAACTTGTGGCGTGTGGGTTCTTATTGACTCTTTGTATAACGATCTTTATTTATGAAATTCGTATTCTTTTATGGCATTCTTTATCTTCATTATTT
>KV014938.1:31177-50692 GCA_001598015.1 Dorcoceras hygrometricum | reverse complement strand
TCCGACCTAGTATGTCGCTGTGGGGAGCGCCCATTTTGTTTGTGAAGAAGAAGGATGGTTCAATGCGGATGTGCATTGATTTTCGCCAGCTGAACAAAGCTACTGTCAAGAACAAGTACCCTTTAACGAGAATCGATGATTTGTTCGATCAGTTGCAAGGTTCTGCGGTGTACTCGAAGATTGATCTTCGTTCAGGGTATCATCAGCTGAGAGTGAGAGATCAAGATGTCGCGAAGACTGCATTTCATACGAGGTACGGACACTTCGAGTTTTTGGTGATACCGTTTGGGTTGACCAACGCACCTGCAGTCTTTATGGATCTGATGAACCGGGTTTTCAGAGAGTTCATAGACCAGTTTATGATTGTTTTCATTGACGACATCTTAGTATACTCGAAGACTCCGATGGAGAACAAGGAGCACTTGGGAATTGTCCTGCAGAGGTTGAGAGAACAGCAGTTGTATGCTAAATTCTCCAAGTGCGAGTTTTGGTTGGATCGTGTTGTATTTCTGGGTCATGTCATTTCATCGGATGGCATTTCTGTGGATCCCAGTAAGGTTGATGTTGTTCTGAACTGGGAGCGTCCCAGGAATGTGTTTGAGATTCGCAGTTTCTTGGGTCTGGCTGGCTATTACCGTCGTTTCATCGAAGGTTTTCTAGTATAGTAAAGCCGATGACTCAATTGACCCAGAAGGGCAAGAGGTTTGTTTGGACGGAGTAGTGTGAGAATGCGTTTCAACTGATCAAGGAGAAGTTGACTACTGCACCTGTGTTAGCTCTGCCGTCCGGATCAGGTGGTTTCGTTGTTTGTTCTGACGCTTCGCTCAATAGATTGGGCTGTGTGTTGATGCAAAATGATAGAGTCATTGCGTATGCCTCGCGGCAGTTGAAACCGCACGAGACTCGTTATCCAGTCCATGATTTGGAGCTAGCGGCCGTTGTCTTTGCATTGAAGATCTGGCGTCACTACCTGTATGGCAAGCAGTTTGTTGTGTACTCGGACCACAAGAGTTTGCAGTATCTGTTTTTGCAGCCTGACTTGAACATGAGACAACGTCGTTGGATGGAGCTGCTAAAGGACTTTGATTGTGAGATCAAGTACCAGCCTGGGAATTCGAACGTAGTGGCCGATGCTTTGAGCAGGAAGGCTAGTGAAATGCTTGCATCGTTGTACATCTCTAAGGATCAGGAGCATCTTAACACTACGGGTTGGAGATTCTACCCGGCTGAGGATTGCATTGTGGTTTCATCGTTCCAAGTGGAGCCGCAAATAGTTTCGACCATTCGAGCAGCTCAAAGGACTGATCCTTCCATCCACGAGTTGAAGTTGAAGGTCAAGGCTGGCGAACTGGAGGATTCTGTTTCTTCCGATGGTTGTTTGAGGTTTCGTGGCAGGCTGGTTGTGCCTAACCTCATTGATTTGAAGGAGGAGATCCTTCGGGAAGCGCACTGCAGTACACACAGTGTTCATCCTGGTGCACAGAAGATGTACCATGCGTTAAAGCTGCACTTTTGGTGGGCTGGCATGAAGAGCGACGTTGCTGGTTTTGTCGCCCGTTGTTTGAATTTTCAGATGGTTAAAGCCGAAAGGATGAGACCTGGTGGTCTGTTGCAGAGTTTGGAAGTGCCCCAATGGAATTGGGAGCACATAGCTATGGATTTCGTGACGTATCTGCCTCGTTCCAGCAGAGGATGCGATGCTATCTGGGTGGTTATCGATCGTCTGTCGAAGTCTGCACATTTTATTCTCTATGGGATGACTTTCTCATTGAAGAAAATGGCGAAGCTGTACGTGGATTTTGTGGTTAGACTGAACGGTGTGCCTGTTTCGATCGTCACCGAGATCCGAGGTTTACTTCCAGGTTTTGGAAGAGTTTGCAAACAGCTTTGGTACCAGATTGGCTATGAGCACAGCATATCACCCCAAGACAGATGGCCAATCTGAGAGAACTATCCAGACGTTAGAGGATATGTTACGAGCTGTTGTGTTGGATTTCAGAGGTAGCTGGCAAGACGATTGGAATGGCGCCGTTTGAGGCTTTGTATGGTAGAAAGTGCAGATCGCCGGTATGTTGGGAACAAGTGGGGGAGAAGCAGCTATCTGCCCCTGAATTTGTGCAGCAAATGAAAGATCATGTTGATCTAATTCCACAGCGGATGAACGCTGCCCAGGATCGCCAAGCCAGTTATGCGAATAAGAGGAATCGACCTCTAGTTTTCAGGTTGGTGATCATGTTTTTCTCAAAGTAAGAGGCAAAGCATCACAATACGCGAAACCTGCGTTCCCTTAGTTAGCCCCTCGTTACGTCGGACCGTATGAGATTGTTGAGAGGATTGGCCCTTTAGAGTATCGGCTGTTTTTGCCGCCAGAGTTGTCTTCTCTTCATACGTCTTCCATGTTTCCATGTTGAGGAAGTATGAGCCAGATCCGTCTCATGTGTTTAGAACTGACGAGGTGGAGCTAGATCAATCGGTGAGCTATCAATAATATCCCTTGCAGATCCTAGGTAGAAAAGAGAAACAGTTGAGGAATAAGAACATTCCGTTGGTAATGGTACAATGGAGCAAACATGGTAGGGAAGAAGCTACTTGGGAGCTGGAAGAAAAGATGCAGCGCGAGTGGCCGCATCTGTTTGAGTAGCTGTTGAGCTAAAGTTCCAGTAGTTTGTAGCTTTTGGTTGTATTTTCTTCCCTAGTTGTTGTTAAATGATTTACTCAGTTATCTTGAACTCTTGGCCTTCTGTTAGACGAGTTCCTGTTTTTTATTTTGCTGTTGTTTTGTGTTCAAGAGTTGTTGTTGTGATTTCGGGGACGAAATCCTTTTTAGTGGGGGAGAAATGTGAGACCTGGATTGTATAAGATTAATTGTTGAATTAATCGATTTTTAAGGATTTCTGTTTGAGGCTTTGGATTGCATTTTCGGGTCCGATTTCACATTTGAAGCAATCCTGGAAGTTTTCGTATGTTTGAGATTTTTGGGTGAAAGCTGGTTTCGTGGTGAAAGCTGGTCGATTTGGTGAAAACCAGTCGTAGCATGTATTAGTATCGCGAGAGATCAAACGCCATCGTTTTGGCGTGAGTGACCAATTTTTGGCAAAGTCTGCCAGCAGATAGTATTTTAGGCGTTGTGTATGATCTGCCAGCAGCAACGCTTACGTGGATTCAGCAGAGATCTCTAAGGGACTTCAGAACGGTGACGTTTTGTGAAGCATCGACTGGGTGATATCTGATAGCAGCAAGCTCCTGTAGCGAAGTGCAATACGCCGTCGTTTGGATTAGTGGAGGCGACGTCGTTTTGATTAGCGCTAAGAAATCAGCAGCTGGTGTGTTTGCCCCTAGTAGCGATCAGTTGTTGCATGTATTAGTTCAACAGATTTCGTGGTTAAGCGACGCCGTTTAGATTAGTTGAAATGCTACGTTTTGATGTCGCGTTAGGTAGCAGCTGCAAAGATATGTTGCGTTGAGTGAGGAATCCAGTCGCTGGTTTTGGTTAACCAGCTGTTGGCAGATAGGATGACGTAAGCTGTGCGACGTCGTTTAGTTAAGTTGCTGCGACAGCGTTTTGCTTAGTGTTAATTGAGAATTCAGCAGTTGGTATGTTTTGCATCTTCTGGTTGTGTTTTCAACGAGTGTCGGCTGGTTTTGTCGGTGGGATTTGTTATCGGCGGTCGAGATGTATATATATTGGAAGACTTGGTCTTCGATTGGATTATTGGATTCTCATACTTAACGAAATATTCTCCCGATTGTTATTCTTCGCTTCGAACCCTAGGTTGTTGTTCAGCCGTGAGTTTCTCCGGCGAATTCCCATCGTTTCTGACCATCGTTTGTTACGTTTGAGGTAGCGTTGGACTCCTCTCGTTAAGGCGCTTCGTTTCTTACCCTTATCTTAGGCAGCGGAGGAGCTGGAAGAGGATCGCAGAGCATCTCCTTTGTTTAGTTTGTTAGCATCCTATCCTAGCTTGTTGGGTAAGTAAAGGTTCTACCTTTTTAAGCTTTGTTAGAGCTTTTCGTAGTGTATAAAGGTAGAATTAGCACTAGTGGAGTTGATAACTCCCAGCCGTTGGCATTTCTGAGATGTAGTCCTTGAGCAGTTGTTTGTATTGGCTAGAAGGTGACAGATCTGTGTGTCGCTCGGACTATTCGTTGAAGCAATCTTCCTTCTAGTTATATCTCAGGAATTTAAGGTACGGATCTGAGCTTGATGTAGCTGGGAATTGGTGTGAGATTTAATGTTAGATGGCTGCTGGTGCATTGTCGTGGATGTTGCTGTGTGAATATGTGATTTCTGTTGATGTTAGCTGCTATGTCTATGCATACACGCATTTCCCATATTGTATTCATATTTCTGTTGCAGCCATTGCTTTGTATCTCGTTGTATTGCTGTTGTTTCTTACCAGGATGCGAGAGCGAGCGGCAATACCGCACTCTCATCTCCCTGCTGGGTTTGTTAGCCACCATGCGCCGAGTGATTAACTACCACAGTTCATGGGCGAGACAACAGCAGGTTGAGTTGTTTGATGCATCTGGTATTCGGGTGTAGTGTCAAGGCGAGTGGCTCATTACCACACTTTGAACACACCCCGTGGCCACTGATTCGTTGCTGATCTTGTGGAGCTATGTTTGAGTTCCTTGGCTCCCTTGTTGGTTGTAGCCTTCAGCTGTTATCCGGTGTCTCATGCATAGCATCTGCATTTTATCTTATGCATTTAGTTCAGCTGTTTCAGTTGCTCTCCGTACTGGGGTTTGACCCCATGTCCCTCTGGGGCTTGGTTGTTTTCCTTGTTTGTGTTGTTTTCAGGGAATCCACGTTTTACAGCTGGTCGTGGTTTTAACCCAGCTGGTGGTGCCCCAGGAGGTGGTTAGAGTATCCCAGTTGCGTATAGCATATTTATATGTATCCAGCTGGTCGTGGTTTTAACCCAGCTGGTGGTGCCCCAGGAGGTGGTTAGAGTATCCCAGTTGCGTATAGCATATTTATATGTATCAGTACAGTTAACCAGGGGGATGCCCTGTGCTTCGTTATTGTATATTGTTGTTGTTGTCTGATACTTGGGTTGATGCTATACTGTTTTTTTTTTGGCTGGTAGCCTTTGTTGGTTTCGTTTGTAAACTGGGATATCTATTTTGAGTATCGCACTATTTTAAATTATATTGTTTTTAACCGCCAGGCCAAAAGCGAAAATTTTACCCGCTTTTTAATAGGTTCCGCATGTGTTTGTATGTTTTATCTCTGATATGAGCACGAGGCCTGACAGCTGATTCATCTTCCCTTTAGCGCTCTAGCTGGTTCAACTTGTCTTTGCACATCAGCTGTTGTATCTTCGTCTTTGCGCTACGTCTGATACAACTTTGTCGCAACAGCTGGTCAACATCTGATTTGTTCTCTAGCTGGTCTTTCTTCATCTTAACGCAACAGCTGGTCCATAGCTTTCCAGCTGATTCTTAGTGTTCCAGCTGGTTCAACTTATTGCTCCAGCTGGTCCATCTTCTCCTTTACGAATATCACAGCTGCTGGTCTAATTTGGCCTCCGCCTAATTACGAACAACTGACTCAACTATGGACGTCTCCATTGCTAATCCAACTGCCGTCTAAGTGATAAACCAAACCAGCTGTGATCTTTATCTTTTCTCCAGCTGATCCATCTTTGCGCACCAGCTGGTTCAGTCGCTCCAGCTGATCGATCTGAACCAACTTGCATATTTACGCATGAGACCAGTGATACTCCCTCCGGAACGATCCAACGAGCACAACTCATCAAACTATGTTTGATGACCTAAGCTCATTTCGGCCAAATTCCTTCATTTAGGCATCCGAAATCGCGTTTTACTGTTTTCAGCTCTTGTTCTGCTACGGTATCTGATTCAACTTCTCTTTGTATTTCCAGCTAACATCTGCACACTTAGTAGAAACGTTAGAAACACAATAACATGTTTTGTGTACTTCAAAACCCAGATCTGGATCTGTTATCCGGATCCAACAATCACTCCCTTTTTGATTTACACAAAACCTCAAATAACAAATGCATGTTATTTAAATTAAAGCTCTCCCTACACTATCACAACAAAAACAACGTGACATCAGGAATTTTGAAAAATAAAAACAGATTTTTGGGAACAACCGTATGCAACAATATGCTATGATTTTGAAAAAGAAATATCAGAGCACCTTAAATAAAACTTGTTTCAAATAAGAACAAGTGCTGCTGAATCACTTAATATATTCAGATCTGAAAAGAAAACAATTACAGATCTACCAGTTTTTCTTTTATTTCTCCTATTTTGTCCCATGTGCTGAAAACAGCCCAACCAAAATAGGATCTTGGCATCCACACGGAACTCACGCATTCCGTGTCAGCTCGACAAAAGAACAACAGTAGTTCATAAATCATTCCTCTCCCTATCTTCATAAAATAAGCTTTTCAAAAACAGTTAAAGCATTTAAAAAAATGTAATAAAAACATGCGGAAAACACTAGAACTGAATCCTAAATTTTAAAACAACACAAACAGATTTATGTTCAACATAAATCTGCTCGACTGTGCAAGTGTGTGATAACTGTGTATGCGTGCGTGCTAATAATTAAATGCGTATGCGGAACTGTAAATAAAAGAATACAATACACTGTTGTTTGTTTCTGGAAGTTTGGAACTCAATCTCCTACATCTCCCCTTCTTCCTTCTTCAGGAAGGTTCCATTAGAAGATGAGTCACCGAGCCTCGCTCCTGGTGAACTCATATCCTCAACAAATACACACCAGCCGCAACTGTGTGTCACTCACTTGTTTTACGCCTATGTGAGAAAGGCTACAAACACAGAGTTTAACGTCTTTGTACTTGGACGGGATCTGATTTTGGTTTGTGATTCACTCGCTAAAAAATTACGCACATCTCTCAAAATATGCGAGTGAATCTGTGTGTGAGATTTTACAGTGAACGCTCAACTCTCTAGAGAATAAATCTCACACACTGGGAAAAGGCTTCTACAAAATCTGATAGAGACCCAGCAGTCGAAGCTCGTTATGCGCTCCTCTCTAATGATGGTCGACTGCTTCATCTCTCTGTTTTTCTTCCCTTTTTGTTGTTGTCTCCTTTTCGTTTTTAATCTTTTATGTGCATCAACAACAACTATTTCTTCAATGGCGCTTCTCATATATAAAGCCTCTGTTCAAATTCAATACGTTGGACACAAGTTCTTCCCGTTGAAAGATGTTCCGTAAAGTACTGATAGGGAGTTGTCCTTGTGTTCTTTTCTTTTGCAGGCTTTTATCGTCTTTTGATTTTATTGCCACAGCTGAGTGTTCAACGTCTGGATGCATCTTCAATTGAAATACTCCAACAGCTGATTGCTTCTTCAAATGAATGTGCTCAGCAGTTGACTTCCATATTCCATTTAGTCTTCACATAGAATTCGTCAACTGCTTCGCTTGCACAGCTGATTCATGTTCGATACGACAGATGATTCTCTTTGTTTAGCGCTACAGCTGATTCATCTTCCCTTTAGCGCTCCAGCTGGTTCAACTTGTCTTTGCACATCAGCTGTTGTATCTTCGTCTTTGCGCTACGTCTGATACAACTTTGTCGCAACAGCTGATCAACATCTGATTTGTTCTCCAGCTGGTCTTTCTTCATCTTAACGCAACAGCTGGTCCATAGCGTTCCAGCTGATTCTTAGTGTTCCAGCTGGTTCAACTTATTGCTCCAGCTGGTCCATCTTCTCCTTTGCGAATCTCACTGCTGCTGGTCTAATTTGGCCTCGCCTAATTCGAACACTGACTCAACTTTGGACGTCTACATTGCTAATCCAGCTGCCGTATAACGTGCCAACGAGCACAACTCATAAACTTTGTTTGATGACCTAAGCTGCTTTTCGGCCAAATTCCTTCGTTTAGGCCTCCGAAATCGCGGTTTACTATTTTCATCTCTTGTTCTGCTACGGTATCTGATTCAACTTCTCTTGTTGTATTTCCAGCTAACATCTGCACACTTAGTAGAAAAGTTAGAAACACAATAACAGGTTTTGTGTAATTCAAAACTCAGATCTGGATCTGTTATCCAGATCCAACAGGAATCGGTCATCAAGGCCAACGACTCAGCTGGAAAAATCTCAAGTGAGCCTCTATACCACGCACAGCCAATCTGCCGGTGGAATTCATCGGTCCGTGATCTTCAGGCCCGTCAGCCATCACAGCTCAGTGGTCTTCAGGCACGACGACTCAGCCGGCCACCATCCCGATGATAGCATTTGACCCTTCAGGCGCGAAAACTCAGTCGGCCGATCAAAATGGTAGCTCGACTCAGGTCATCAATCGAATATCAGACTCAATATGTATGCATGAATTCCATTCAATAATTCAGATGTCAATGCATATAATAATTAGCACGTGAAACAGATTATACAACAGATCAAAGTCAATCAAATCTGTTCACAGAGTCACGTAAACACAACATACAGGTTCAAATCAATAAATATAAACATGTCCATGCCCAAAGCTGTTTACAGGAGCTCAATCCGTACCTCAAAATAGCTTTAAAACCTCAATCAGATCTCACCAGGGCACTGAACCAACGACCTGCTCAAGTCTATCTCCTCACTGACTCACGACGAAGCTTAATTGAAGCCGCCAGAAGTCCAAATATGCCAAAACGATTAACATTCAACTCAACAATAATCCAAATCTGCTTTGTTCCTACGGTCGAGGTTCCAGACTACACATCGAGGCTCTACTAGCTCTATCGAAGCTAAAATGGGAAGAATCACTTACCCAGAAGCTCAAATCTGAACGGGGAAAATCATCGACTGGAATTCGCGAAGCTACTCAAACCTGCAACTACTTCGCTCCTATTCCGCAAGTCAATCTATAACTCCAAACTGGTACCAATCGTAAGTGCTAAGCAAGACGAACCCAGCGCCACCAATCTCGCTCCAAACAACGGCGAAAATCGACGGAAATCTAACGGTGTGAGGACTAGAAATCTGTTAAGTATGATTTAATGGTTAATCAGCTTTTAGATTAAGATTTCACGGAAATTGTGATTTCTGGGTGCTCAGTTTAGATGTAGAGTGATCAGCAGTGAGAATTTGGTTATCGAGTGAGATTTGCTTCGAATTTGGAGTTCAGTAGTTTCATTTTCCTATCGGGAAATAATTCCAGTAGTAAATCAGATTTGACGTTCATCACTGGGAAGAAGCTAGGCCAGCAGCGCCTTTGCTCGAGAGTTTGCGGGCGTTCAGATGTTGCCTAACGTGTTTTCAGTAGCGGGTGTTGATACGTCATCGTTTGGATTAGTTGGAACGACAGCGTTTTGGATTAGAGAAGAAGGCAGCATTGAGTTGCATGAGAATTCAGATGTTGGCATTCAGCAGTAGCACGAACAGATGTCAACGTTAGTCAACTCAGCAGTGAGAGTGTAGCGAGAAGCAGCTGTTAGTGTTAGCGCGTGGGCGTGAGAAGTTGTCGCGTGTTAGTCAACAGCTGAGTTGACCACTGGTTGTTAGCGCTATTCAGATGTTGTTAGCGAGAGATCTGTTTCAGCAGTAGAAGCTATGCGACGTCTTTTTGATTAGTTGGTGCGACGTCGTTTGCTGTATGAGTTAGAAGAGTGTTTAGATGTTGTATTGTATCAGCAGTGAGCGAAAGCTGGAGTCAGCTTTGAGAGGACTTTTTCAATAGTATAAGCAGAGATCTGAATTGCTTAGTTTTCTCTAGTAAACCCTCGATAGTTACTGTTCATTCAAACCCTTCTCCGGTAAATTGCCGTCGATTTCCGCCGTTGTTTGGAGCGAGACTTGTGGTGTTGAGCTCGTCTTGAGAAGCTCTTTCGATTGATACCAGTTAGGTGTCCTGAGTCGACGTTGGAGAGGTAACGCGAAGTAGCAATGTTGCTCGAGCGATTTCACAAGCTAGACCCGAGAGTTCTTCAGCTCTCTTGAGCTTTTGGGTAAGTGATTTTGACTGTTTTAAGCTTAGTGCTAGCTGTTAAAAGCTTCCTGATAGGTAGAACCAGAAATGAATTCTGACCATAGTCATTAAGCTTGAGAAATTCAGTTGTGAACTAAGATATGAGATGTCCTTAACAGATTTGAGCTCCAGGGAAGTCCCTGCTGTGTTGGACGTGACCAGCGAGGTAGCAATTTTGAGCAGGCTGTGATTACTATGCCTGGTGAGATCTGTTGAGGTAGAACTTGAGAATTTAAGGTACGAGTTGAGCTTTTGTTAACAGCTTAGACATAGCGTGCTAGTATTTGAGGCATGAAATATGTGCTATGTGAATTCGGTGTTTACGTGAATAGCTTGATTGAATTGATATGTCCTGTTTACGTATTATATGCATGTTGAAATCAGATTTGAATTTCATGGCATTCATGCATACATATTGAGCCTTTGATCGATTGAGAACCTGAGATAGAGCCACATTGTGACCAGTCGACAGATGTGTCATGCCCGAAAGGTATAACGCTATCATCGGAGTGGTGACCGACTGATTGGTTGTGTCTGAAGTGTGAGACCCAAACATTCTGCTGATTCAGATGTTGATTGGGATCGGACCAGTTGTGAGTCGATGCGCTTGGAGTAGCCATCGGAATTGGTTAAGTGTGGAATTCAACAGTGGATGATCGCTTCCAGTTGTAGCGGCGATTAGAGTGTTTCAGTTGCGGGTACTAGTACGTCGTCGTTTGGATTAGTTGGAACGACCACATTTTGATTTAGCGCTAGGACTCAGCTGTTGGGTTGTGCGCGTATTCAACTGCTGATTGAGGGATCAGCTGTTGAGTGAGCGATCAGCTGTTGGATAGTTATTCAACAGTGAGTAGCGGGTGACGTGTTCAGTTACGACAGTAACTCCTGCGACGTCGTTTGATTTAGTTGATCGCTGTTTAGCGATGGGACTCAGCTGAGGCGAGATTCAGCTGTTGGGTTGGGATATCAGTGGTGGTAGCTGAAGTTGTCGGTGGATCTGTTTTCTAGTTAGTAAGTTGTGACTATAAATAGAGGACTTGGTCCTTGCATTCTATTATTGTTTCCCCGACACTTAGAAATATTTCCCGTGAACCTTATCTTGTCGCGATACCCTAGTTACTATTCACAGTAACCTTCTTCGTTTCAATTGCCGTCGGTAGATAGCTCCGATGAGAGCGAGAGTGGTAGCATTTTACTCCTCTTGCTAAGGCGTTTCGTCTCATACCCTTTTATTAGGCAGCGGAGAAGCTGGAAGAGGATCGTAGAGAAATCTCCCTTGTGTAGTCTGTTAGCATAAGCGTCGGATTTCGCATCCTATCCTAGCTTGTTGGGGTAAGTAAAGATTCTACATTTAAGCTTTGTTAGAGCTTTCGTGGTGATAGAAAGGTAGATCTAGCGCTGGTGGAGTCGTAGCTCCCAGCTGCTATAGTTCTGAGTTGTAGTCCTTGAGCGGTTGCTTGTATTGACTTAGCAGGTGGTGGATCTGCGTTTCTAGGACTTTCATTGTGGCAATCTGCGTGTGCTAGGTATAACTCAGAAGTTAAGGTACGGATGTTGAGCTTTGTTACAGCTATGGGTTGAGCGTGGATTATATGTGCTTTGCTGTGTATGCTCTTTGTTGTTATTATTGTGCATGTGTTATAATATCAGCTGTTGCATTTGCATACACGCATATTCTCTTGTCGAGCTCTGTTTTGGTATCTATACCTTGTATTCGATCTGAGTGTACCAGGATGCTGGGCTTAAGGACGACCAGGTAACTCCCGTATACCTTAAAGCTGGAGGCGCGCGGGAAACTCCCGTCCTTATCTCCCTGCTGGGACTTTTAGCCGCTATGGGCGGAGTGGGTAGCTCCCACATCTCATGAGTGGGCACCAACAGGTTGAGCTATTGTTGCATCTGTTGCAGTATACGTGAGACGAGCGGGTAGCTCCCATATACTCAGTATACATTCCGTGGCTACTGTGACTACTGTCTTTCAGTTGTTTCGCTCCAGCTGTTGAGTTGTTGTTATCCAGCTGTCGAGTTGCTGTTTTGAGATCTCTCGGCTTCCAGTTTTTTGTTTTACTTCGATCTGCTGCATAGCATCTGCATATATATCTACTACTTTCCGTTTGCTTTATTTGTTGCTCTCCGTACTGGGGTTTGACCCCGAGGTCCCTCTGGGGCTGTTGTGTTGTTGCCTGCTTGTTGTACAGGTTTTCCATGATTCACAGCTGGGCCTGGCTTTGATCCAGCTGGTGGTGCCCTAGGAGGTGGATAGAGTGTCCCAGTTAGCGTATAGCATATTATGTACTAGTGCTGTCAGCCGGGGAATGCCCTGTGCTTTAGTTTCTGTTCAGGTGTAGCTTTATCAGCTGTTGTAAGTTGCTAGTACTTGTAATTGCTGTACTGTTGTATTTCGTAATGTAAACTGGGATTATTTTAAGTATTGCGCTATTTTAAATTATCTGTCTTAAACCGTCAGGCCAAACGAAAATTTTAAGACACTTTTTATTGCTTCCGCTATGTTTCTGTGTGGTTTAACTCTTATTTGTGCACGGGGCCTGACATTCTGAATACCACCGAGCTGTGATGGCTGACGGGCCTGAAGATCACGGACCGATGATTTCCCCGGTTGATACACTGTGCGGGTATAGAGGCTCGATTTAGATTACTGCCAGCTGATTAGCAGGCCTTAATGACCGATGTACTTTGACAGCCACATGCATTCATGGCTTAGAATACTTCATGTTTATGTTTCTCTGTTATATTAATGCTCATTCGTACTGAGGTTGACCTCGTATTCTTTTCCTTCTTTTGTGTTGTTTGGGTTTGCGTTGCCCATTTGCAGGATCTTCAGGTAACCAAGCTGGACAGACTGAAAACCCAGCTGGTCGATCCCCATTTCCTTGAAGTCCCAGTTATTATTATATTAAGTATTGATCCAGGGGATGCCGGAGGTTATATGTATTCTGGGGGTATCGATTGTTGATTTTGATTTATTACCTGTTGTTGTATGAGTTTGGATCTAAATCGTATTTTGATTAGAAATATTTTGAAGATATGAATTGGTTCAGGCCCAACTTTATTTCGAAAAGTTGTAGCCCTATTTTATGCTTCCGTATTTATGTGCTTAATTGTGCTATTAATTATTGTTATTTAGCACGGGGCCTGATACTTTTTGGTATTATAGCTTAAATTGTGATAAGTTCACTTTCCTTTTGATCACACTCGAGTCTAGGCATAGAGTTTGGATTTGATTTTGATTGACTCTGTGGCTTATGTGATTATTTTACTTGCCTCTGTGATTATCTGCTGTTAGTTCTTACCCTGAGAATTGATTAGATGCCGCCGAGGAGAGGTAGAGGTAGGACTGCTAGACGTTCCACTGAGGAGTCTAGGGCCTCGGATAGTGATGAGGGCATTCAGTAGAACATCCCTTTGCGTCATCGAGAGAGACAGGCAGAGGTTGAGGATGTGACGAGACAGATTGGCGAGATGGAGTTAGTTCTGGCAAGGTTTCAGCGGACAAATCCCCCTACGTTTGCGGGCGCCGAGGGAGGTTTGATGGCTGAAGGTTGGCTAGTTCAGATAGAAGAATTGTTTGATACTTTGGAGTACGCTCATGAGAAGAGGTGAAGCTAGCGGTGTTGCAGTTGAGAGATAATGCGCAGCGCTGGTGGAGAGGTACTTCCCATATCTTACGAGAGAGTGGGGCTGCGATTACTTGGGAGAGCTTCTGTGCAGCGATCCAACAGGAGTATACCCCAGAGTCCTACTAAAGCAGTTGTGAACGAAAGTTTGACAACTTGAAGCAAGGGAATATGAAGGTGGCCGAGTATGCCAGACAGTTCTCTTCGCTTGTGATGTATGTTCCCCATGTTGCTAACCAAGAGAGGACTATGAGGAACAGATTTCTGAAGAGTTTGAGGCCTGATTTGTTCCGGATGGTGTTGTCTGGTTCACCTGCTACTTATGCTGAGGCCATGGATAGGGCTGTAGATATTGAGGAGTGTTTGTTTGAGGCACAGGCTCTGGTTCAGCCATCGTTGGGGCGCTCTTATCAACCGGTGCAAGACGTGTCGCAATCGTTTCAGTCTCCTCAGGGGTCGCAGCAATCGAACTGTCAGAGGTTCAAGCCCCGAGGCAAACAATTTAAGAAGAAGGCGCATTCAAGTTCCTCTGGTTCTATGAGTTCTGGTGGCAGTAGTTCTGGTGGTGCGTTTTGTGAACAGTGCAGAGGGAAGCATGAGACTTCACAGTGTCGTGGAGTTCGAGGTCTTTGTCATCTTTGTGGACAACCAGGAAATTTTTCTAGAGCGTGTCCGTTGATGGGAGGGCAGTCTTTGTGTGAGGATTGAGAATTCAAAATAGTGATTAATCAGATTTGTATAGGATTAGTCATGAGATTTTGTAATCTCGAATTTTCAAAATTCAGATTTGAGATTTTTGGTGAAATCTGATTTGAGAATTTTAGATCTCTCGGGGAGTTGTTCAGATTTTAGTCGCAGGAATTATCGGGTGAAATCTGTGCAAGAATTGGAGTTGAATTGGTTGAACTAATCGGAATTGAGAATTCAGATTTCAGTTAGAAGGTTTCGTATATAATTTTGGGTCAGATTTCATATTTGGAGAAATTCTGGATTTTTTGGGAATTTTGAGTTCAGCGATCAGTTTTGTGTGAGATCTGTTCAGATTTCTTGAGGAATCTGTTGTCGCTGGACGCTTGGTGGTTACCGCGTATTTTGTAGCGAGATAAGCAATACGCCGTCGTTTTGAGTGAGATCTGAGTCCCTGGGCGTTTGCGTGGGTGGCCGCGAATTTTTTTAGTGAAACGCTGTCGTTTTGATGAAGTCTGTTGGAGTGAGAGATCTGCCAGGGAGAGAGAGATCTGTGTTAGAGTAGATGCCCAACTAGCCAACTTGTGGCGTGTGGTTTTATAGACTCTTGTATATGACAATCTTTATTTATGAAATACGCATTTATTTATGGCATTCTTTATTTTCATTATGTTATATAATTTTAACAATTACGTTGGATAAAGACCTAGAATGCACCATAGTGTATGTTAGATGTGATAGTGGATATGATGGCTATCATGAAACACATCTAATAGTCACTGTGCATTCTGAATTCGTTCCTAGTCGATTGGGCCGTCAAAATGAGGATAAGGCCGCCCGAGCTTGAGACTAGCATCTGCGATGTGAAGTTCCATGTTTCATTGGTAGGGAACATTGCGATGTTCTGAGCATGCAGATGGATAGTGACCTGGTGGTCTATCGAACTACCCTCGTTCGAACTTTTCAAGTGGTTACCATTTGTCGAGTGGATAAGTCCGAGGTCTTGGTTGTACTGATTAGTCCTCACTACTCGAAACGTCATTGAGACTCTACATGATAGGCGCCTCACTTTGACCCGTTTGCCGACTCACTTGGGGTCATTAGGCGGCGGGATTGGGTGAGGTCCCGATGCGTGTAGGAGTCGATGCTTCGTTATCGAGGATTCACCGCTCGCTTTCATGCGTGGATATCCTATGCTATCTGAGGGGATAATAGTGTATAAATCTCTGGCCAGAGTACTGGATGTGTTTTAGGTAAATGGGTTTGCCTAGTAACACTCGTGATGTCACTATTCGATCTCCAAGATGTATGCATAGCTTTCGGATCTCTAGCTACTCTCGATTTACCAATGGTCGTTGATCTGATCGGGATATATGTGTTGAAAGGACCGTACTTACGCTAACCATGACCAACTGGTTCTTGCAGGAACTATCAGTGATACCTAGAGGATCATGGGGCGATGTTGCTAGGCGCTTTACCATGATCCGTTGGGCAAGTCCGAAATTGTGATTTCGGAGCCACAATGGTTGTGGGCCCACGGCTAGCTGTATCCCTGAACCATTGAGGGTCACACAAGTACTGGATTCATGATTCCCGCATGGAAACTGAGCTCAATGTGTTGAGCATAGGAAGAGGATTTTAGGGAGTGCGACTTCCTAAAAGTCAACAGGGGTCAAATTGTGATTTCCCACTGTTGAGGGGCAAAACTGTCATTTTGGACTAGGTAATCTGAAAAATTGTTTTTCGCATCATATTGTTCAGTTTTGGAAACTGAGTCGATCTGTAATGCCCAGATATTTTAGAGGCCACAAACTAGAAAGATTTGAGATTGAGGGATTACAAGGCTATTCTATTAAACTCTGTTTCTATCGAGTTTCAGAATTCAGATGTATATATATTGTTTAGCTTTTTATCATTTAAGAGCTAAATTCCAGATGTTAGAATTCGATTGCAGCAGCTGTTTAGCCAATTACAGCAAGTCGATCGAATCCTTTTGTTTTAACCAAAATTGTTCGGTTTTCATATGCATCATTTGGTTTAAAACAGAGCACGCTTCTTTCAGAATTTGGCCGAGTTTCAGAATTCAGATGTATATATATTGTTTAGCTTTTTATCATTTAAGAGCTAAATTCCAGATGTTAGAATTCGATTGCAGCAGCTGTTTAGCCAATTACAGCAAGTCGATCGAATCCTTTTGTTTTAACCAAAATTGTTCGGTTTTCATATGCATCATTTGGTTTAAAACAGAGCACGCTTCTTTCAGAATTTGGCATATTGATATAACTTATTTCCTTACCTTAGTCATTGTAAATCATATAAATAGGATCTTAAGCTGCTTCATGCATCATTACCTTCAAAACAAATTAGTTAAAGCGGTGCTCTCTCTAAGAAACCGAGCAAAAAGTTTTTAAAGCTTTTCAAAGGAGACGATCGGAGTGTTGGAAGTTGGCTGGATCTCTACTGCGATTGTGTTCAAGAATTCAGGCAAGTAAACTCTGTTTCTTCCTCACTCAGTGAAAGCATATATTCAATTCTATTTGCATGATTATATGAGATTTTAAAGAAAGGAAGATGGCTTAGGCTGTTCTTCAAAAACCAGAAAGTTTATGATCTATTTTATGAAGGTTGCGTTTTACTGTGATTTTTAATCCAGAAAGTTTACAGAAAATGGTTTGATGATGTTCTTTTAGTTAGTTCTTAAGTTTTCTTCAGAAATTCCATCGAAGTAGCTTACAAGTAGCTTATTCGATCATTTCCAGAAATTTCTTTAGATATTTTGAGTTCTTCAGACAAAGGAAAACCATCGTCATTCACCTGGTTAAGTCTGAAAACTGGTTCTTATACCACTACTGATATTGCTTTGTCGAAAATATTCTAAGTATATATTTCAGTTGTCGCATTGTTTGAGTTCAGTAGTTGCGACCAGCAGTCGCACTATTTCATGTTCAGCTGTTGTATATTTTATTGTTCAGCAGCTGATAGTTCGTTCGTCAATTGATAGTTGTTCATCAGTTGATTGTTTGTTCATAAGGTATTAGTATTCAGCAGATGCATTGCTTTCATAAATTCAGCAGATGAATATTCAGCAGATGCATTTCTTTTGCTAAAACCAGCAGGTGTATTCCTTTGTTAACACCAGCAGGTGCATTCATTTATTAGAATTCAGCAGCTGTATTCCTTTGTTAGAATTCAGCAGTTGCGTTGTCTTCGTAACATTCAGCAGATGCACTGTTCACCAGCAGATGCGTTTTATTGTCAAATTTCAGCAGTTGCTTTATTGTTTTTAAGTACCGTCCGTAGCGACTGTTTGTAGCGATTGGTGGTAGCGACTGGTTGTAACGACTGGTTGTAGCGACTGGTTTATGCCCTAACGACATCGTTTCACTTTACATTTATTTAAAAGACCTTGCGACTGGATTCTTGTCTTACGACTGGTTTCCTATTCGTTGCGACTGGTACTGTTCATTCTTCGTTTTCTTCAACAGATAACGAAATTTCAGAATTTGATTTCTTACTCATTTACACTTCAATTCAAATGAATCTTTCGACTTATCTGACAGATTCAACTAGCTAATTTATTCAGTTTTCATCTTCGCAAACTTTACAGAGAAATACTTTACAGTTCCAGAACATCATTAGACAAAAGAAAAACCAGTAATTCGTGCAAGAGTCGTTGCGACTGGTACTGTTCATTCTTCGTTTTCTTCAACAGATAACGAAATTTCAGAATTTGATTTCTTACTCATTTACACTTCAATTCAAATGAATCTTTCGACTTATCTGACAGATTCAACTAGCTAATTTATTCAGTTTTCATCTTCGCAAACTTTACAGAGAAATACTTTACAGTTCCAGAACATCATTAGACAAAAGAAAAACCAGTAATTCGTGCAAGAGAGAAAGAAAACAGATTTTAGAAAGAAAATAAAGAGCAGAACGATGTTTTAGAAAATATTTTAAGTTATGACAAATAAGAGGGTCCCCATAAAAAGGGTGAGTGCGCGGCTGACGAACCGTGTGCCCTTTCAACAGAGGAAGGATCAGGTGTATAGGTCGACGGATCTGTATATCCCTTCACCATGAGCCATAGAGCTAGAGACTGATATCAGGAGTTTGATCACACGAATTGGACCAAAACGTTTAAAGTGTTGTCATAATTTCAGAAGAGCGCAATTGTGATTTTAATCACAGCTCCAGAGAATGTTTAAAGAAAATGTTTTCAGAATTTGATTATGTTTTATGCTTTCAGTTTCTATCAGAATTCTCAGTTATATATATTTACGCTTGTTCATTCCAAATCGTACGTAGATTTTAGTTATGTATTCAGCTTCCAGTTTCAGTTCTATTTCATGAATTTGCTATTCCAGATTTACCTGCTGAGCCTTCGGCTCACTAGTTTTCATTGAGTGCAGGTAATCAGTAGTAAGAGCTGGAGGGAGATGATCAGAAAGGGAGGATGTGTTTATCGTGGACATCTTCCATTGTTCTTTTCAGCTTTTGTTTTGATGAACAGAACTTTAGTTATGGTTTTGTATGTTAACAGATTTCTAGTTCCTCATTTTTGTAGAAATCTGTATGAACTTTTGGTGTAAAGATATATGCAAGTTAATTCGTACTTCTATCAGCTGGTGTATTAGTTCCGCGTGTGTTTTAAGATCAGCAGAGGATTTACTTCAGCGTTTGGTATACTCTTGCAGCTGATTTTACTTCCGCTTACGTCATTGTTTCCGTGTTCCGCATTTCAGCAGCAATGAATTGTGTTTATTCGCAATTTAGTCCAGAATTTAGTAACGACTTTTATGTTTATTAAGATTGAAATTTTTGGGTCTTTCAATTCGAACCCCAAATTTCTAAATTTCTTTTGAGAAAAGTCCGGTCGTTACAGTTGGTATCAGAGCTTGGTCTTTGAGATAAACACACTTCCAGTCTGAGCAGATCTCTCCAGCCGCTTCAAAATTTGTGAGTTTTAATTCATGTTTTAGCATAAAGTAATCTCTCATATAGAATTGTGGTGGATTTGGGCGGGCTACCCTTACAGATATGTCAAGAAGAGGTAGAGGAAGAGGAAGTTTTACAGAAGCAGATAGTGAGTCTGATGGAATGAACCCCGTCCTCAATACCATGGCTCAGCTGTTAGAGCGCTTAGTTGACCAAAACACTAATGGGAATGGCCAAACCTCAGGAAGAGTAGTTAGTCGTGAGGATCCACAGGAGAGGTTTAGAAGACAGAGA